>JAULJL010000055.1:230000-237500 GCA_030761205.1 Fremontodendron californicum | reverse complement strand
GTCGCCGGAAATCACAACCGAGAGCCATGCATGGCAAAGGATTTATATCGAGGGACGTTGTCGTGAGCATGCGCCATGCCTAAGCCCATGGCGCACACCTGCCCCCGGGGGGGAGGGGGGGCACGGACCACCTACCCCCTAAAGAGCTTAGGAGCTTTAACAGAATTGCTACCACTAGACATTCAATTGTCTGAAATGGGGACACTTTTTTTGAACAGCCACAGAATCGTCTGATGGTGGCGATGGTGCCCGAGCACCAAGGCCCTGATGGTGCTGATGGTGCCGATGGTGCCCGAGGACCGAGGACCGAGGCCCTGATGGTGCCGATGGTGCTCGAGCACCAAAGCCCGATGGTGCCGATGGTGCTCGAGCACCAAGGCCCCGATGGTGCTCGAGAACCAAAGCCCCGATGGTGCCGATGGTGCTCGAGAACCAAAGCCCCGATGGTACCGATGGTGATCGAGAACCAAAGCCCGATGGTGGTGCCGATGGTGCTCGAGCACCAAAGCCCGATGGTGCCGATGGTGCTCGAGCACCAAAGTCCGATGGTGCCGATGGCGCCCGAGCACCAAGGCCCAGATGGTGCCGATGGTGCTCGGGAACCAAAGGCCCGATGGTATCGATGGTGACCGAGAACCAAAGCCCGATGGTGGTGCCGATGGTGCTCGAGCACCAAAGCCCGATGGTGCCGATGGCGCCCGAGCACCAAGGCCCCGATGGTGCCGATGGTGCTCGAGAACCAAAGCCCCGATGGTATCGATGGTGACCGAGAACCAAAGCCCGATGGTGCCGATGGTGCTCGAGCACCAAAGCCCGATGGTGCCGATGGTGCTCGAGCACCAAAGCCCGATGGTGCCGATGGCGCCCGAGCACCAAGGCCCCGATCGTGCCGATGGTGCTCGAGAACCAAAGCCCCGATGGTACCGATGGTGACCGAGAACCAAAGCCCGATGGTGCCGATGGTGGCCGAGCACCAAAGCCCGATGGTGCCGATGGTGGTCGAGCACCAAGCCTCGAGAGTGCCGATGGTGGTCGAGCACCAAAGCCCGAGGGTGCCGATGATGCCGGAGCACCAAAGCCCGATGGTGCCGATGGTTTAATTGTCTGAAATGGGGACACTTTTTTGGCATAAGCCATAGAATCTAGGGTCTCGTTGCACATGCCTTGGCCTGGTCATGTGCTGGTGCCGGATTTTTGGCATAAGGCACCGTCGCCGGAGGACCGCCGGAGAACCTGACCGGCGGTGGGAGGGGGCTCCGGCGAATGGGCCGGGCACATGCCATGCGATGGGCGCTGGACAAATGCCATGCCATGCGATGGGTGCTGGCAACCTCGTGTGCCCACCTGGGTCCTCGACTTCTCGCCCCCCCTAAAGAGCTTAGGAGCTTTTACAGCACTGCCACCAGTAACCATTGAGCTGTCTGAAATGGGGACACTTTTTTTCAAAGCCATAAAACAGCCATAAAATCTTTTATATTTCGAATTTTGGGCTGATTTTTTTTAGGGAAGCCAACAAAAATACAAGGAACAAGAGTACCAAATTTGAGGCTAAAACACCAAGCAATTATTTTTTAAAAATTCTCGGACCGTAAAAATTTCCTAAAATCGTGAAAATTAGGAAATGGGTCATATGACCACGAAACTTCATGTCAAGGCTTATGTGACCATATTATGAATTTACAAGCCATAAAAATAGAATTGGCACGGCAAAAATATGAAGATGTGCCCTAACTTTGGTGCCGATGGTGCTGGAGCACCAAAGCCCTGATGGTGCTGATGGTGCCCGAGCACCAAGGCCCTGATGGTGCCGATGGTGCCCGAGCACCAAGGCCCTGATGGTGCCGATGGTGCCCGAGCACCAAGGCCCTGATGGTGCCGATGGTGCCCGAGCACCAAGGCCCTGATGGTGCCGATGGTGCCCGAGCACCAAGGCCCTGATGGTGCCGATGGTGCCCGAGCACCAAGGCCCTGATGGTGACGATGGTGCTCGAGCACCAAAGCCCGATGGTGCCGATGGTGTTCGAGCACCAAAGCCCGATGGTGCCGATGGTGCCCGAGCACCAAAGCCCGATGGTCCCGATGGTGCCCGAGCACCAAAGCCCGATGGTGCCGATGGTGCTCGAGCACCATCGCCCGATGGTCTCGATGGTGCTCGAGCACCATCGCCCGATGGTCTCGATGGTGCTCGAGCACCATCGCCCGATGGTCCTGATGGTGCCGATGGTGCTCGAGCACCAAAGCCCGATGGTCCCGATGGTGCCGATGGTGCTCGAGCACTATAGGGCGATGGTCCTGATGGTGCCCGAGCACCAAAGCCCGATGGTCCCGATGGTGCTCGAGCACCATCGCCCGATGGTCCCGATGGTGCCGATGGTGCTCGACGACCATCGCCCGATGGTGCCGATGGTGCCCGAGCACCAAAGCCCGATGGTCCCGATGGTGCCGATGGTGCTCGAGCACCATCGCCCGATAGTCCCGATGGTGCCGATGGTGCCCGAGCACCATCGCCCGATGGTCCCGATGGTGCCGATGGTGCCCGAGCACCATCGCCCGATGGTCCCGATGGTGCCGATGGTGCCCGAGCACCATCGCCCGATGGTCCCGATGGTGCCGATGGTGCCCGAGCACCATCGCCCGATGGTCCCGATGGTGCCGATGGTGCCCGAGCACCAAAGCCCGTTGGTGCCGATGGTGCTCGAGCACCAAGGCCCAGCTGGTGTCGATGGTGCCGATGGTGCTCGAGCACCAAGGCCCAGCTGGTGTCGATGGTGCCGATGGTGCCCGAGCACCATCGCCCGATGGTCCCGATGGTGCTCGAGCACCAAGGCTCAGCTGGTGCCGATGGTGCCCGAGCACCAAAGCCCGTTGGTGCCGATGGTGCTCGAGCACCAACGCCCAGCTGGTGTCGATGGTGCCGATGGTGCCCGAGCACCAAAGCCCGATGGTGCCGATTGTCTGAAATGGGGACACTTTTTTCAAACAGCCATAAAATCTAGGGTCCCGAGCACCAAGGCCCTGATGCTGCCGATGGTGCCTGAGCACCAAAGCCCCGATGGTGCTCGAGCACCATGGCCCAGCTGGTGCCGATGGTCCCGATGGTGCCGATGGTGCTCGAGCACCATCGCCCGATGGTCCCGATGGTGCCGATGGTGCTCGAGCACCATCGCCCGATGGTCCCGATGGTGCCGATGGTGCCCGAGCACCATCGCCCGATGGTCCCGATGGTGCCGATGGTGCTCGAGCACCATCGCCCGATGGTCCCGATGGTGCCGATGGTGCTCGAGCACCATCGCCCGATGGTCCCGATGGTGCCGATGGTGCTCGAGCACCATCGCCCGATGGTCCCGATGGTGCCGATGGTGACTGAGCACCAAAGCCCGATGGTCCCGATGGTGCCGATGGTGCCCGAGCACCAAAGCCCGTTGGTGCCGATGGTGCTCGAGCACCAAGGCCCAGCTGGTGTCGATGGTGCCGATGGTGCTCGAGCACCAAGGCCCAGCTGGTGTCGATGGTGCCGATGGTGCCCGAGCACCATCGCCCGATGGTCCCGATGGTGCTCGAGCACCAAGGCTCAGCTGGTGCCGATGGTGCCCGAGCACCAAAGCCCGTTGGTGCCGATGGTGCTCGAGCACCAAGGCCCAGCTGGTGTCGATGGTGCCGATGGTGCCCGAGCACCAAAGCCCGATGGTGCCGATTGTCTGAAATGGGGACACTTTTTTCAAACAGCCATAAAATCGAGGGTCCCGAGCACCAAGTCCCGATGGTGCCGATGCACCAAGGCCCAGCTGGTGCCGATGGTGCCCGAGCACCAAAGCCCGATGGTGCCGATTGTCTGAAATGGGGACACTTTTTTCAAACAGCCATAAAATCTAGGGTCCCGAGCACCAAGGCCAAGCTGGTGCCGATGGTGCTCGAGCACCAAGGCCAAGCTGGTGCCGATGGTGCTCGAGCACCAAGGCCCAGCTGGTGCCGATGGTGCCGATGGTGCCCGATGGTGCCGATTGTCTGAAATGGGGACACTTTTTTCAAACAGCCATAAAATCTAGGGTCCCGAGCACCAAGGCCCAGCTGGTGCCGATGGTGCCCGAGCACCAATGCCCGATGGTGCCCGAGCACCAAAGCCCGATGGTGCCGATGGTGCTCGAGCACCATCGCCCGATGGTCTCGATGGTGCTCGAGCACCATCGCCCGATGGTCTCGATGGTGCTCGAGCACCATCGCCCGATGGTCCTGATGGTGCCGATGGTGCTCGAGCACCAAAGCCCGATGGTCCCGATGGTGCCGATGGTGCTCGAGCACTATAGGGCGATGGTCCTGATGGTGCCCGAGCACCAAAGCCCGATGGTCCCGATGGTGCTCGAGCACCATCGCCCGATGGTCCCGATGGTGCCGATGGTGCTCGACGACCATCGCCCGATGGTGCCGATGGTGCCCGAGCACCAAAGCCCGATGGTCCCGATGGTGCCGATGGTGCTCGAGCACCATCGCCCGATAGTCCCGATGGTGCCGATGGTGCCCGAGCACCATCGCCCGATGGTCCCGATGGTGCCGATGGTGCCCGAGCACCATCGCCCGATGGTCCCGATGGTGCCGATGGTGCCCGAGCACCATCGCCCGATGGTCCCGATGGTGCCGATGGTGCCCGAGCACCATCGCCCGATGGTCCCGATGGTGCCGATGGTGCCCGAGCACCAAAGCCCGTTGGTGCCGATGGTGCTCGAGCACCAAGGCCCAGCTGGTGTCGATGGTGCCGATGGTGCTCGAGCACCAAGGCCCAGCTGGTGTCGATGGTGCCGATGGTGCCCGAGCACCATCGCCCGATGGTCCCGATGGTGCTCGAGCACCAAGGCTCAGCTGGTGCCGATGGTGCCCGAGCACCAAAGCCCGTTGGTGCCGATGGTGCTCGAGCACCAACGCCCAGCTGGTGTCGATGGTGCCGATGGTGCCCGAGCACCAAAGCCCGATGGTGCCGATTGTCTGAAATGGGGACACTTTTTTCAAACAGCCATAAAATCTAGGGTCCCGAGCACCAAGGCCCTGATGCTGCCGATGGTGCCTGAGCACCAAAGCCCCGATGGTGCTCGAGCACCATGGCCCAGCTGGTGCCGATGGTCCCGATGGTGCCGATGGTGCTCGAGCACCATCGCCCGATGGTCCCGATGGTGCCGATGGTGCTCGAGCACCATCGCCCGATGGTCCCGATGGTGCCGATGGTGCCCGAGCACCATCGCCCGATGGTCCCGATGGTGCCGATGGTGCTCGAGCACCATCGCCCGATGGTCCCGATGGTGCCGATGGTGCTCGAGCACCATCGCCCGATGGTCCCGATGGTGCCGATGGTGCTCGAGCACCATCGCCCGATGGTCCCGATGGTGCCGATGGTGACTGAGCACCAAAGCCCGATGGTCCCGATGGTGCCGATGGTGCCCGAGCACCAAAGCCCGTTGGTGCCGATGGTGCTCGAGCACCAAGGCCCAGCTGGTGTCGATGGTGCCGATGGTGCTCGAGCACCAAGGCCCAGCTGGTGTCGATGGTGCCGATGGTGCCCGAGCACCATCGCCCGATGGTCCCGATGGTGCTCGAGCACCAAGGCTCAGCTGGTGCCGATGGTGCCCGAGCACCAAAGCCCGTTGGTGCCGATGGTGCTCGAGCACCAAGGCCCAGCTGGTGTCGATGGTGCCGATGGTGCCCGAGCACCAAAGCCCGATGGTGCCGATTGTCTGAAATGGGGACACTTTTTTCAAACAGCCATAAAATCGAGGGTCCCGAGCACCAAGTCCCGATGGTGCCGATGCACCAAGGCCCAGCTGGTGCCGATGGTGCCCGAGCACCAAAGCCCGATGGTGCCGATTGTCTGAAATGGGGACACTTTTTTCAAACAGCCATAAAATCTAGGGTCCCGAGCACCAAGGCCAAGCTGGTGCCGATGGTGCTCGAGCACCAAGGCCAAGCTGGTGCCGATGGTGCTCGAGCACCAAGGCCCAGCTGGTGCCGATGGTGCCGATGGTGCCCGATGGTGCCGATTGTCTGAAATGGGGACACTTTTTTCAAACAGCCATAAAATCTAGGGTCCCGAGCACCAAGGCCCAGCTGGTGCCGATGGTGCCCGAGCACCAATGCCCGATGGTGCCCGAGCACCAAAGCCCGATGGTGCCGATGGTGCTCGAGCACGAACGCCCAGCTGGTGTCGATGGTGCCGATGGTGCTCGAGCACCATCGCCCGATGGTCTCGATGGTGCTCGAGCACCATCGCCCGATGGTCTCGATGGTGCTCGAGCACCATCGCCCGATGGTCCTGATGGTGCCGATGGTGCTCGAGCACCAAAGCCCGATGGTCCCGATGGTGCCGATGGTGCTCGAGCACTATAGGGCGATGGTCCTGATGGTGCCCGAGCACCAAAGCCCGATGGTCCCGATGGTGCTCGAGCACCATCGCCCGATGGTCCCGATGGTGCCGATGGTGCTCGACGACCATCGCCCGATGGTGCCGATGGTGCCCGAGCACCAAAGCCCGATGGTCCCGATGGTGCCGATGGTGCTCGAGCACCATCGCCCGATAGTCCCGATGGTGCCGATGGTGCCCGAGCACCATCGCCCGATGGTCCCGATGGTGCCGATGGTGCCCGAGCACCATCGCCCGATGGTCCCGATGGTGCCGATGGTGCCCGAGCACCATCGCCCGATGGTCCCGATGGTGCCGATGGTGCCCGAGCACCATCGCCCGATGGTCCCGATGGTGCCGATGGTGCCCGAGCACCAAAGCCCGTTGGTGCCGATGGTGCTCGAGCACCAAGGCCCAGCTGGTGTCGATGGTGCCGATGGTGCTCGAGCACCAAGGCCCAGCTGGTGTCGATGGTGCCGATGGTGCCCGAGCACCATCGCCCGATGGTCCCGATGGTGCTCGAGCACCAAGGCTCAGCTGGTGCCGATGGTGCCCGAGCACCAAAGCCCGTTGGTGCCGATGGTGCTCGAGCACCAACGCCCAGCTGGTGTCGATGGTGCCGATGGTGCCCGAGCACCAAAGCCCGATGGTGCCGATTGTCTGAAATGGGGACACTTTTTTCAAACAGCCATAAAATCTAGGGTCCCGAGCACCAAGGCCCTGATGCTGCCGATGGTGCCTGAGCACCAAAGCCCCGATGGTGCTCGAGCACCATGGCCCAGCTGGTGCCGATGGTCCCGATGGTGCCGATGGTGCTCGAGCACCATCGCCCGATGGTCCCGATGGTGCCGATGGTGCTCGAGCACCATCGCCCGATGGTCCCGATGGTGCCGATGGTGCCCGAGCACCATCGCCCGATGGTCCCGATGGTGCCGATGGTGCTCGAGCACCATCGCCCGATGGTCCCGATGGTGCCGATGGTGCTCGAGCACCATCGCCCGATGGTCCCGATGGTGCCGATGGTGCTCGAGCACCATCGCCCGATGGTCCCGATGGTGCCGATGGTGACTGAGCACCAAAGCCCGATGGTCCCGATGGTGCCGATGGTGCCCGAGCAC
>JAULJL010000055.1:215000-217500 GCA_030761205.1 Fremontodendron californicum | reverse complement strand
AAACAGCCATAAAATCTTTTATATTTCGAATTTTGGGCTGATTTTTTTTAGGGAAGCCAACAAAAATACAAGGAACAAGAGTACCAAATTTGAGGCTAAAACACCAAGCAATTATTTTTTAAAAATTCTCGGACCGTAAAAATTTCCTAAAATCGTGAAAATTAGGAAATGGGTCATATGACCACGAAACTTCATGTCAAGGCTTATGTGACCATATTATGAATTTACAAGCCATAAAAATAGAATTGGCACGGCAAAAATATGAAGATGTGCCCTAACTTTGGTGCCGATGGTGCTGGAGCACCAAAGCCCTGATGGTGCTGATGGTGCCCGAGCACCAAGGCCCTGATGGTGCCGATGGTGCCCGAGCACCAAGGCCCTGATGGTGCCGATGGTGCCCGAGCACCAAGGCCCTGATGGTGCCGATGGTGCCCGAGCACCAAGGCCCTGATGGTGCCGATGGTGCCCGAGCACCAAGGCCCTGATGGTGCCGATGGTGCCCGAGCACCAAGGCCCTGATGGTGACGATGGTGCTCGAGCACCAAAGCCCGATGGTGCCGATGGTGTTCGAGCACCAAAGCCCGATGGTGCCGATGGTGCCCGAGCACCAAAGCCCGATGGTCCCGATGGTGCCCGAGCACCAAAGCCCGATGGTGCCGATGGTGCTCGAGCACCATCGCCCGATGGTCTCGATGGTGCTCGAGCACCATCGCCCGATGGTCTCGATGGTGCTCGAGCACCATCGCCCGATGGTCCTGATGGTGCCGATGGTGCTCGAGCACCAAAGCCCGATGGTCCCGATGGTGCCGATGGTGCTCGAGCACTATAGGGCGATGGTCCTGATGGTGCCCGAGCACCAAAGCCCGATGGTCCCGATGGTGCTCGAGCACCATCGCCCGATGGTCCCGATGGTGCCGATGGTGCTCGACGACCATCGCCCGATGGTGCCGATGGTGCCCGAGCACCAAAGCCCGATGGTCCCGATGGTGCCGATGGTGCTCGAGCACCATCGCCCGATAGTCCCGATGGTGCCGATGGTGCCCGAGCACCATCGCCCGATGGTCCCGATGGTGCCGATGGTGCCCGAGCACCATCGCCCGATGGTCCCGATGGTGCCGATGGTGCCCGAGCACCATCGCCCGATGGTCCCGATGGTGCCGATGGTGCCCGAGCACCATCGCCCGATGGTCCCGATGGTGCCGATGGTGCCCGAGCACCAAAGCCCGTTGGTGCCGATGGTGCTCGAGCACCAAGGCCCAGCTGGTGTCGATGGTGCCGATGGTGCTCGAGCACCAACGCCCAGCTGGTGTCGATGGTGCCGATGGTGCCCGAGCACCAAAGCCCGATGGTGCCGATTGTCTGAAATGGGGACACTTTTTTCAAACAGCCATAAAATCTAGGGTCCCGAGCACCAAGGCCCTGATGCTGCCGATGGTGCCTGAGCACCAAAGCCCCGATGGTGCTCGAGCACCATGGCCCAGCTGGTGCCGATGGTCCCGATGGTGCCGATGGTGCTCGAGCACCATCGCCCGATGGTCCCGATGGTGCCGATGGTGCTCGAGCACCATCGCCCGATGGTCCCGATGGTGCCGATGGTGCCCGAGCACCATCGCCCGATGGTCCCGATGGTGCCGATGGTGCTCGAGCACCATCGCCCGATGGTCCCGATGGTGCCGATGGTGCTCGAGCACCATCGCCCGATGGTCCCGATGGTGCCGATGGTGCTCGAGCACCATCGCCCGATGGTCCCGATGGTGCCGATGGTGACTGAGCACCAAAGCCCGATGGTCCCGATGGTGCCGATGGTGCCCGAGCACCAAAGCCCGTTGGTGCCGATGGTGCTCGAGCACCAAGGCCCAGCTGGTGTCGATGGTGCCGATGGTGCTCGAGCACCAAGGCCCAGCTGGTGTCGATGGTGCCGATGGTGCCCGAGCACCATCGCCCGATGGTCCCGATGGTGCTCGAGCACCAAGGCTCAGCTGGTGCCGATGGTGCCCGAGCACCAAAGCCCGTTGGTGCCGATGGTGCTCGAGCACCAAGGCCCAGCTGGTGTCGATGGTGCCGATGGTGCCCGAGCACCAAAGCCCGATGGTGCCGATTGTCTGAAATGGGGACACTTTTTTCAAACAGCCATAAAATCGAGGGTCCCGAGCACCAAGTCCCGATGGTGCCGATGCACCAAGGCCCAGCTGGTGCCGATGGTGCCCGAGCACCAAAGCCCGATGGTGCCGATTGTCTGAAATGGGGACACTTTTTTCAAACAGCCATAAAATCTAGGGTCCCGAGCACCAAGGCCAAGCTGGTGCCGATGGTGCTCGAGCACCAAGGCCAAGCTGGTGCCGATGGTGCTCGAGCACCAAGGCCCAGCTGGTGCCGATGGTGCCGATGGTGCCCGATGGTGCCGATTGTCTGAAATGGGGACACTTTTTTCAAACAGCCATAAAATCTAGGGTCCCGAGCACCAAGGCCCAGCTGGTGCCGATGGTGCCCGAGCACCAAT
>JAULJL010000055.1:202500-205000 GCA_030761205.1 Fremontodendron californicum | reverse complement strand
CTAAAATCGTGAAAATTAGGAAATGGGTCATATGACCACGAAACTTCATGTCAAGGCTTATGTGACCATATTATGAATTTACAAGCCATAAAAATAGAATTGGCACGGCAAAAATATGAAGATGTGCCCTAACTTTGGTGCCGATGGTGCTGGAGCACCAAAGCCCTGATGGTGCTGATGGTGCCCGAGCACCAAGGCCCTGATGGTGCCGATGGTGCCCGAGCACCAAGGCCCTGATGGTGCCGATGGTGCCCGAGCACCAAGGCCCTGATGGTGCCGATGGTGCCCGAGCACCAAGGCCCTGATGGTGCCGATGGTGCCCGAGCACCAAGGCCCTGATGGTGCCGATGGTGCCCGAGCACCAAGGCCCTGATGGTGACGATGGTGCTCGAGCACCAAAGCCCGATGGTGCCGATGGTGTTCGAGCACCAAAGCCCGATGGTGCCGATGGTGCCCGAGCACCAAAGCCCGATGGTCCCGATGGTGCCCGAGCACCAAAGCCCGATGGTGCCGATGGTGCTCGAGCACCATCGCCCGATGGTCTCGATGGTGCTCGAGCACCATCGCCCGATGGTCTCGATGGTGCTCGAGCACCATCGCCCGATGGTCCTGATGGTGCCGATGGTGCTCGAGCACCAAAGCCCGATGGTCCCGATGGTGCCGATGGTGCTCGAGCACTATAGGGCGATGGTCCTGATGGTGCCCGAGCACCAAAGCCCGATGGTCCCGATGGTGCTCGAGCACCATCGCCCGATGGTCCCGATGGTGCCGATGGTGCTCGACGACCATCGCCCGATGGTGCCGATGGTGCCCGAGCACCAAAGCCCGATGGTCCCGATGGTGCCGATGGTGCTCGAGCACCATCGCCCGATAGTCCCGATGGTGCCGATGGTGCCCGAGCACCATCGCCCGATGGTCCCGATGGTGCCGATGGTGCCCGAGCACCATCGCCCGATGGTCCCGATGGTGCCGATGGTGCCCGAGCACCATCGCCCGATGGTCCCGATGGTGCCGATGGTGCCCGAGCACCATCGCCCGATGGTCCCGATGGTGCCGATGGTGCCCGAGCACCAAAGCCCGTTGGTGCCGATGGTGCTCGAGCACCAAGGCCCAGCTGGTGTCGATGGTGCCGATGGTGCTCGAGCACCAAGGCCCAGCTGGTGTCGATGGTGCCGATGGTGCCCGAGCACCATCGCCCGATGGTCCCGATGGTGCTCGAGCACCAAGGCTCAGCTGGTGCCGATGGTGCCCGAGCACCAAAGCCCGTTGGTGCCGATGGTGCTCGAGCACCAACGCCCAGCTGGTGTCGATGGTGCCGATGGTGCCCGAGCACCAAAGCCCGATGGTGCCGATTGTCTGAAATGGGGACACTTTTTTCAAACAGCCATAAAATCGAGGGTCCCGAGCACCAAGTCCCGATGGTGCCGATGCACCAAGGCCCAGCTGGTGCCGATGGTGCCCGAGCACCAAAGCCCGATGGTGCCGATTGTCTGAAATGGGGACACTTTTTTCAAACAGCCATAAAATCTAGGGTCCCGAGCACCAAGGCCAAGCTGGTGCCGATGGTGCTCGAGCACCAAGGCCAAGCTGGTGCCGATGGTGCTCGAGCACCAAGGCCCAGCTGGTGCCGATGGTGCCGATGGTGCCCGATGGTGCCGATTGTCTGAAATGGGGACACTTTTTTCAAACAGCCATAAAATCTAGGGTCCCGAGCACCAAGGCCCAGCTGGTGCCGATGGTGCCCGAGCACCAATGCCCGATGGTGCCCGAGCACCAAAGCCCGATGGTGCCGATGGTGCTCGAGCACCATCGCCCGATGGTCTCGATGGTGCTCGAGCACCATCGCCCGATGGTCTCGATGGTGCTCGAGCACCATCGCCCGATGGTCCTGATGGTGCCGATGGTGCTCGAGCACCAAAGCCCGATGGTCCCGATGGTGCCGATGGTGCTCGAGCACTATAGGGCGATGGTCCTGATGGTGCCCGAGCACCAAAGCCCGATGGTCCCGATGGTGCTCGAGCACCATCGCCCGATGGTCCCGATGGTGCCGATGGTGCTCGAGCACCATCGCCCGATAGTCCCGATGGTGCCGATGGTGCCCGAGCACCATCGCCCGATGGTCCCGATGGTGCCGATGGTGCCCGAGCACCATCGCCCGATGGTCCCGATGGTGCCGATGGTGCCCGAGCACCATCGCCCGATGGTCCCGATGGTGCCGATGGTGCCCGAGCACCATCGCCCGATGGTCCCGATGGTGCCGATGGTGCCCGAGCACCAAAGCCCGTTGGTGCCGATGGTGCTCGAGCACCAAGGCCCAGCTGGTGTCGATGGTGCCGATGGTGCTCGAGCACCAAGGCCCAGCTGGTGTCGATGGTGCCGATGGTGCCCGAGCACCATCGCCCGATGGTCCCGATGGTGCTCGAGCACCAAGGCTCAGCTGGTGCCGATGGTGCCCGAGCACCAAAGCCCGTTGGTGCCGATGGTGCTCGAGCACCAACGC
>JAULJL010000055.1:190000-192500 GCA_030761205.1 Fremontodendron californicum | reverse complement strand
CATAAGCCATAGAATCTAGGGTCTCGTTGCACATGCCTTGGCCTGGTCATGTGCTGGTGCCGGATTTTTGGCATAAGGCACCGTCGCCGGAGGACCGCCGGAGAACCTGACCGGCGGTGGGAGGGGGCTCCGGCGAATGGGCCGGGCACATGCCATGCGATGGGCGCTGGACAAATGCCATGCCATGCGATGGGTGCTGGCAACCTCGTGTGCCCACCTGGGTCCTCGACTTCTCGCCCCCCCTAAAGAGCTTAGGAGCTTTTACAGCACTGCCACCAGTAACCATTGAGCTGTCTGAAATGGGGACACTTTTTTTCAAAGCCATAAAACAGCCATAAAATCTTTTATATTTCGAATTTTGGGCTGATTTTTTTTAGGGAAGCCAACAAAAATACAAGGAACAAGAGTACCAAATTTGAGGCTAAAACACCAAGCAATTATTTTTTAAAAATTCTCGGACCGTAAAAATTTCCTAAAATCGTGAAAATTAGGAAATGGGTCATATGACCACGAAACTTCATGTCAAGGCTTATGTGACCATATTATGAATTTACAAGCCATAAAAATAGAATTGGCACGGCAAAAATATGAAGATGTGCCCTAACTTTGGTGCCGATGGTGCTGGAGCACCAAAGCCCTGATGGTGCTGATGGTGCCCGAGCAC
Source organism: Fremontodendron californicum (assembly GCA_030761205.1). NCBI lineage: Eukaryota > Viridiplantae > Streptophyta > Magnoliopsida > Malvales > Malvaceae > Fremontodendron > Fremontodendron californicum. The sequence goes on along the minus strand of JAULJL010000055.1, from coordinate 191,836 downwards.
CAAGGCCCTGATGGTGCCGATGGTGCCCGAGCACCAAGGCCCTGATGGTGCCGATGGTGCCCGAGCACCAAGGCCCTGATGGTGCCGATGGTGCCCGAGCACCAAGGCCCTGATGGTGCCGATGGTGCCCGAGCACCAAGGCCCTGATGGTGCCGATGGTGCCCGAGCACCAAGGCCCTGATGGTGACGATGGTGCTCGAGCACCAAAGCCCGATGGTGCCGATGGTGTTCGAGCACCAAAGCCCGATGGTGCCGATGGTGCCCGAGCACCAAAGCCCGATGGTCCCGATGGTGCCCGAGCACCAAAGCCCGATGGTGCCGATGGTGCTCGAGCACCATCGCCCGATGGTCTCGATGGTGCTCGAGCACCATCGCCCGATGGTCTCGATGGTGCTCGAGCACCATCGCCCGATGGTCCTGATGGTGCCGATGGTGCTCGAGCACCAAAGCCCGATGGTCCCGATGGTGCCGATGGTGCTCGAGCACTATAGGGCGATGGTCCTGATGGTGCCCGAGCACCAAAGCCCGATGGTCCCGATGGTGCTCGAGCACCATCGCCCGATGGTCCCGATGGTGCCGATGGTGCTCGACGACCATCGCCCGATGGTGCCGATGGTGCCCGAGCACCAAAGCCCGATGGTCCCGATGGTGCCGATGGTGCTCGAGCACCATCGCCCGATAGTCCCGATGGTGCCGATGGTGCCCGAGCACCATCGCCCGATGGTCCCGATGGTGCCGATGGTGCCCGAGCACCATCGCCCGATGGTCCCGATGGTGCCGATGGTGCCCGAGCACCATCGCCCGATGGTCCCGATGGTGCCGATGGTGCCCGAGCACCATCGCCCGATGGTCCCGATGGTGCCGATGGTGCCCGAGCACCAAAGCCCGTTGGTGCCGATGGTGCTCGAGCACCAAGGCCCAGCTGGTGTCGATGGTGCCGATGGTGCTCGAGCACCAAGGCCCAGCTGGTGTCGATGGTGCCGATGGTGCCCGAGCACCATCGCCCGATGGTCCCGATGGTGCTCGAGCACCAAGGCTCAGCTGGTGCCGATGGTGCCCGAGCACCAAAGCCCGTTGGTGCCGATGGTGCTCGAGCACCAACGCCCAGCTGGTGTCGATGGTGCCGATGGTGCCCGAGCACCAAAGCCCGATGGTGCCGATTGTCTGAAATGGGGACACTTTTTTCAAACAGCCATAAAATCTAGGGTCCCGAGCACCAAGGCCCTGATGCTGCCGATGGTGCCTGAGCACCAAAGCCCCGATGGTGCTCGAGCACCATGGCCCAGCTGGTGCCGATGGTCCCGATGGTGCCGATGGTGCTCGAGCACCATCGCCCGATGGTCCCGATGGTGCCGATGGTGCTCGAGCACCATCGCCCGATGGTCCCGATGGTGCCGATGGTGCCCGAGCACCATCGCCCGATGGTCCCGATGGTGCCGATGGTGCTCGAGCACCATCGCCCGATGGTCCCGATGGTGCCGATGGTGCTCGAGCACCATCGCCCGATGGTCCCGATGGTGCCGATGGTGCTCGAGCACCATCGCCCGATGGTCCCGATGGTGCCGATGGTGACTGAGCACCAAAGCCCGATGGTCCCGATGGTGCCGATGGTGCCCGAGCACCAAAGCCCGTTGGTGCCGATGGTGCTCGAGCACCAAGGCCCAGCTGGTGTCGATGGTGCCGATGGTGCTCGAGCACCAAGGCCCAGCTGGTGTCGATGGTGCCGATGGTGCCCGAGCACCATCGCCCGATGGTCCCGATGGTGCTCGAGCACCAAGGCTCAGCTGGTGCCGATGGTGCCCGAGCACCAAAGCCCGTTGGTGCCGATGGTGCTCG
>JAULJL010000055.1:177500-180000 GCA_030761205.1 Fremontodendron californicum | reverse complement strand
TCATGTGCTGGTGCCGGATTTTTGGCATAAGGCACCGTCGCCGGAGGACCGCCGGAGAACCTGACCGGCGGTGGGAGGGGGCTCCGGCGAATGGGCCGGGCACATGCCATGCGATGGGCGCTGGACAAATGCCATGCCATGCGATGGGTGCTGGCAACCTCGTGTGCCCACCTGGGTCCTCGACTTCTCGCCCCCCCTAAAGAGCTTAGGAGCTTTTACAGCACTGCCACCAGTAACCATTGAGCTGTCTGAAATGGGGACACTTTTTTTCAAAGCCATAAAACAGCCATAAAATCTTTTATATTTCGAATTTTGGGCTGATTTTTTTTAGGGAAGCCAACAAAAATACAAGGAACAAGAGTACCAAATTTGAGGCTAAAACACCAAGCAATTATTTTTTAAAAATTCTCGGACCGTAAAAATTTCCTAAAATCGTGAAAATTAGGAAATGGGTCATATGACCACGAAACTTCATGTCAAGGCTTATGTGACCATATTATGAATTTACAAGCCATAAAAATAGAATTGGCACGGCAAAAATATGAAGATGTGCCCTAACTTTGGTGCCGATGGTGCTGGAGCACCAAAGCCCTGATGGTGCTGATGGTGCCCGAGCACCAAGGCCCTGATGGTGCCGATGGTGCCCGAGCACCAAGGCCCTGATGGTGCCGATGGTGCCCGAGCACCAAGGCCCTGATGGTGCCGATGGTGCCCGAGCACCAAGGCCCTGATGGTGCCGATGGTGCCCGAGCACCAAGGCCCTGATGGTGCCGATGGTGCCCGAGCACCAAGGCCCTGATGGTGACGATGGTGCTCGAGCACCAAAGCCCGATGGTGCCGATGGTGTTCGAGCACCAAAGCCCGATGGTGCCGATGGTGCCCGAGCACCAAAGCCCGATGGTCCCGATGGTGCCCGAGCACCAAAGCCCGATGGTGCCGATGGTGCTCGAGCACCATCGCCCGATGGTCTCGATGGTGCTCGAGCACCATCGCCCGATGGTCTCGATGGTGCTCGAGCACCATCGCCCGATGGTCCTGATGGTGCCGATGGTGCTCGAGCACCAAAGCCCGATGGTCCCGATGGTGCCGATGGTGCTCGAGCACTATAGGGCGATGGTCCTGATGGTGCCCGAGCACCAAAGCCCGATGGTCCCGATGGTGCTCGAGCACCATCGCCCGATGGTCCCGATGGTGCCGATGGTGCTCGACGACCATCGCCCGATGGTGCCGATGGTGCCCGAGCACCAAAGCCCGATGGTCCCGATGGTGCCGATGGTGCTCGAGCACCATCGCCCGATAGTCCCGATGGTGCCGATGGTGCCCGAGCACCATCGCCCGATGGTCCCGATGGTGCCGATGGTGCCCGAGCACCATCGCCCGATGGTCCCGATGGTGCCGATGGTGCCCGAGCACCATCGCCCGATGGTCCCGATGGTGCCGATGGTGCCCGAGCACCATCGCCCGATGGTCCCGATGGTGCCGATGGTGCCCGAGCACCAAAGCCCGTTGGTGCCGATGGTGCTCGAGCACCAAGGCCCAGCTGGTGTCGATGGTGCCGATGGTGCTCGAGCACCAAGGCCCAGCTGGTGTCGATGGTGCCGATGGTGCCCGAGCACCATCGCCCGATGGTCCCGATGGTGCTCGAGCACCAAGGCTCAGCTGGTGCCGATGGTGCCCGAGCACCAAAGCCCGTTGGTGCCGATGGTGCTCGAGCACCAACGCCCAGCTGGTGTCGATGGTGCCGATGGTGCCCGAGCACCAAAGCCCGATGGTGCCGATTGTCTGAAATGGGGACACTTTTTTCAAACAGCCATAAAATCGAGGGTCCCGAGCACCAAGTCCCGATGGTGCCGATGCACCAAGGCCCAGCTGGTGCCGATGGTGCCCGAGCACCAAAGCCCGATGGTGCCGATTGTCTGAAATGGGGACACTTTTTTCAAACAGCCATAAAATCTAGGGTCCCGAGCACCAAGGCCAAGCTGGTGCCGATGGTGCTCGAGCACCAAGGCCAAGCTGGTGCCGATGGTGCTCGAGCACCAAGGCCCAGCTGGTGCCGATGGTGCCGATGGTGCCCGATGGTGCCGATTGTCTGAAATGGGGACACTTTTTTCAAACAGCCATAAAATCTAGGGTCCCGAGCACCAAGGCCCAGCTGGTGCCGATGGTGCCCGAGCACCAATGCCCGATGGTGCCCGAGCACCAAAGCCCGATGGTGCCGATGGTGCTCGAGCACCATCGCCCGATGGTCTCGATGGTGCTCGAGCACCATCGCCCGATGGTCTCGATGGTGCTCGAGCACCATCGCCCGATGGTCCTGATGGTGCCGATGGTGCTCGAGCACCAAAGCCCGATGGTCCCGATGGTGCCGATGGTGCTCGAGCACTATAGGGCGATGGTCCTGATGGTGCCCGAGCACCAAAGCCCGATGGTCCCGATGGTGCTCGAGCACCATCGCCCGATGGTCCCGATGGTGCCGATGGTGCTCGACGACCATCGCCCG
>JAULJL010000055.1:162500-167500 GCA_030761205.1 Fremontodendron californicum | reverse complement strand
TGACCGAGAACCAAAGCCCGATGGTGGTGCCGATGGTGCTCGAGCACCAAAGCCCGATGGTGCCGATGGCGCCCGAGCACCAAGGCCCCGATGGTGCCGATGGTGCTCGAGAACCAAAGCCCCGATGGTATCGATGGTGACCGAGAACCAAAGCCCGATGGTGCCGATGGTGCTCGAGCACCAAAGCCCGATGGTGCCGATGGTGCTCGAGCACCAAAGCCCGATGGTGCCGATGGCGCCCGAGCACCAAGGCCCCGATCGTGCCGATGGTGCTCGAGAACCAAAGCCCCGATGGTACCGATGGTGACCGAGAACCAAAGCCCGATGGTGCCGATGGTGGCCGAGCACCAAAGCCCGATGGTGCCGATGGTGGTCGAGCACCAAGCCTCGAGAGTGCCGATGGTGGTCGAGCACCAAAGCCCGAGGGTGCCGATGATGCCGGAGCACCAAAGCCCGATGGTGCCGATGGTTTAATTGTCTGAAATGGGGACACTTTTTTGGCATAAGCCATAGAATCTAGGGTCTCGTTGCACATGCCTTGGCCTGGTCATGTGCTGGTGCCGGATTTTTGGCATAAGGCACCGTCGCCGGAGGACCGCCGGAGAACCTGACCGGCGGTGGGAGGGGGCTCCGGCGAATGGGCCGGGCACATGCCATGCGATGGGCGCTGGACAAATGCCATGCCATGCGATGGGTGCTGGCAACCTCGTGTGCCCACCTGGGTCCTCGACTTCTCGCCCCCCCTAAAGAGCTTAGGAGCTTTTACAGCACTGCCACCAGTAACCATTGAGCTGTCTGAAATGGGGACACTTTTTTTCAAAGCCATAAAACAGCCATAAAATCTTTTATATTTCGAATTTTGGGCTGATTTTTTTTAGGGAAGCCAACAAAAATACAAGGAACAAGAGTACCAAATTTGAGGCTAAAACACCAAGCAATTATTTTTTAAAAATTCTCGGACCGTAAAAATTTCCTAAAATCGTGAAAATTAGGAAATGGGTCATATGACCACGAAACTTCATGTCAAGGCTTATGTGACCATATTATGAATTTACAAGCCATAAAAATAGAATTGGCACGGCAAAAATATGAAGATGTGCCCTAACTTTGGTGCCGATGGTGCTGGAGCACCAAAGCCCTGATGGTGCTGATGGTGCCCGAGCACCAAGGCCCTGATGGTGCCGATGGTGCCCGAGCACCAAGGCCCTGATGGTGCCGATGGTGCCCGAGCACCAAGGCCCTGATGGTGCCGATGGTGCCCGAGCACCAAGGCCCTGATGGTGCCGATGGTGCCCGAGCACCAAGGCCCTGATGGTGCCGATGGTGCCCGAGCACCAAGGCCCTGATGGTGACGATGGTGCTCGAGCACCAAAGCCCGATGGTGCCGATGGTGTTCGAGCACCAAAGCCCGATGGTGCCGATGGTGCCCGAGCACCAAAGCCCGATGGTCCCGATGGTGCCCGAGCACCAAAGCCCGATGGTGCCGATGGTGCTCGAGCACCATCGCCCGATGGTCTCGATGGTGCTCGAGCACCATCGCCCGATGGTCTCGATGGTGCTCGAGCACCATCGCCCGATGGTCCTGATGGTGCCGATGGTGCTCGAGCACCAAAGCCCGATGGTCCCGATGGTGCCGATGGTGCTCGAGCACTATAGGGCGATGGTCCTGATGGTGCCCGAGCACCAAAGCCCGATGGTCCCGATGGTGCTCGAGCACCATCGCCCGATGGTCCCGATGGTGCCGATGGTGCTCGACGACCATCGCCCGATGGTGCCGATGGTGCCCGAGCACCAAAGCCCGATGGTCCCGATGGTGCCGATGGTGCTCGAGCACCATCGCCCGATAGTCCCGATGGTGCCGATGGTGCCCGAGCACCATCGCCCGATGGTCCCGATGGTGCCGATGGTGCCCGAGCACCATCGCCCGATGGTCCCGATGGTGCCGATGGTGCCCGAGCACCATCGCCCGATGGTCCCGATGGTGCCGATGGTGCCCGAGCACCATCGCCCGATGGTCCCGATGGTGCCGATGGTGCCCGAGCACCAAAGCCCGTTGGTGCCGATGGTGCTCGAGCACCAAGGCCCAGCTGGTGTCGATGGTGCCGATGGTGCTCGAGCACCAAGGCCCAGCTGGTGTCGATGGTGCCGATGGTGCCCGAGCACCATCGCCCGATGGTCCCGATGGTGCTCGAGCACCAAGGCTCAGCTGGTGCCGATGGTGCCCGAGCACCAAAGCCCGTTGGTGCCGATGGTGCTCGAGCACCAACGCCCAGCTGGTGTCGATGGTGCCGATGGTGCCCGAGCACCAAAGCCCGATGGTGCCGATTGTCTGAAATGGGGACACTTTTTTCAAACAGCCATAAAATCTAGGGTCCCGAGCACCAAGGCCCTGATGCTGCCGATGGTGCCTGAGCACCAAAGCCCCGATGGTGCTCGAGCACCATGGCCCAGCTGGTGCCGATGGTCCCGATGGTGCCGATGGTGCTCGAGCACCATCGCCCGATGGTCCCGATGGTGCCGATGGTGCTCGAGCACCATCGCCCGATGGTCCCGATGGTGCCGATGGTGCCCGAGCACCATCGCCCGATGGTCCCGATGGTGCCGATGGTGCTCGAGCACCATCGCCCGATGGTCCCGATGGTGCCGATGGTGCTCGAGCACCATCGCCCGATGGTCCCGATGGTGCCGATGGTGCTCGAGCACCATCGCCCGATGGTCCCGATGGTGCCGATGGTGACTGAGCACCAAAGCCCGATGGTCCCGATGGTGCCGATGGTGCCCGAGCACCAAAGCCCGTTGGTGCCGATGGTGCTCGAGCACCAAGGCCCAGCTGGTGTCGATGGTGCCGATGGTGCTCGAGCACCAAGGCCCAGCTGGTGTCGATGGTGCCGATGGTGCCCGAGCACCATCGCCCGATGGTCCCGATGGTGCTCGAGCACCAAGGCTCAGCTGGTGCCGATGGTGCCCGAGCACCAAAGCCCGTTGGTGCCGATGGTGCTCGAGCACCAAGGCCCAGCTGGTGTCGATGGTGCCGATGGTGCCCGAGCACCAAAGCCCGATGGTGCCGATTGTCTGAAATGGGGACACTTTTTTCAAACAGCCATAAAATCGAGGGTCCCGAGCACCAAGTCCCGATGGTGCCGATGCACCAAGGCCCAGCTGGTGCCGATGGTGCCCGAGCACCAAAGCCCGATGGTGCCGATTGTCTGAAATGGGGACACTTTTTTCAAACAGCCATAAAATCTAGGGTCCCGAGCACCAAGGCCAAGCTGGTGCCGATGGTGCTCGAGCACCAAGGCCAAGCTGGTGCCGATGGTGCTCGAGCACCAAGGCCCAGCTGGTGCCGATGGTGCCGATGGTGCCCGATGGTGCCGATTGTCTGAAATGGGGACACTTTTTTCAAACAGCCATAAAATCTAGGGTCCCGAGCACCAAGGCCCAGCTGGTGCCGATGGTGCCCGAGCACCAATGCCCGATGGTGCCCGAGCACCAAAGCCCGATGGTGCCGATGGTGCTCGAGCACCATCGCCCGATGGTCTCGATGGTGCTCGAGCACCATCGCCCGATGGTCTCGATGGTGCTCGAGCACCATCGCCCGATGGTCCTGATGGTGCCGATGGTGCTCGAGCACCAAAGCCCGATGGTCCCGATGGTGCCGATGGTGCTCGAGCACTATAGGGCGATGGTCCTGATGGTGCCCGAGCACCAAAGCCCGATGGTCCCGATGGTGCTCGAGCACCATCGCCCGATGGTCCCGATGGTGCCGATGGTGCTCGACGACCATCGCCCGATGGTGCCGATGGTGCCCGAGCACCAAAGCCCGATGGTCCCGATGGTGCCGATGGTGCTCGAGCACCATCGCCCGATAGTCCCGATGGTGCCGATGGTGCCCGAGCACCATCGCCCGATGGTCCCGATGGTGCCGATGGTGCCCGAGCACCATCGCCCGATGGTCCCGATGGTGCCGATGGTGCCCGAGCACCATCGCCCGATGGTCCCGATGGTGCCGATGGTGCCCGAGCACCATCGCCCGATGGTCCCGATGGTGCCGATGGTGCCCGAGCACCAAAGCCCGTTGGTGCCGATGGTGCTCGAGCACCAAGGCCCAGCTGGTGTCGATGGTGCCGATGGTGCTCGAGCACCAAGGCCCAGCTGGTGTCGATGGTGCCGATGGTGCCCGAGCACCATCGCCCGATGGTCCCGATGGTGCTCGAGCACCAAGGCTCAGCTGGTGCCGATGGTGCCCGAGCACCAAAGCCCGTTGGTGCCGATGGTGCTCGAGCACCAACGCCCAGCTGGTGTCGATGGTGCCGATGGTGCCCGAGCACCAAAGCCCGATGGTGCCGATTGTCTGAAATGGGGACACTTTTTTCAAACAGCCATAAAATCTAGGGTCCCGAGCACCAAGGCCCTGATGCTGCCGATGGTGCCTGAGCACCAAAGCCCCGATGGTGCTCGAGCACCATGGCCCAGCTGGTGCCGATGGTCCCGATGGTGCCGATGGTGCTCGAGCACCATCGCCCGATGGTCCCGATGGTGCCGATGGTGCTCGAGCACCATCGCCCGATGGTCCCGATGGTGCCGATGGTGCCCGAGCACCATCGCCCGATGGTCCCGATGGTGCCGATGGTGCTCGAGCACCATCGCCCGATGGTCCCGATGGTGCCGATGGTGCTCGAGCACCATCGCCCGATGGTCCCGATGGTGCCGATGGTGCTCGAGCACCATCGCCCGATGGTCCCGATGGTGCCGATGGTGACTGAGCACCAAAGCCCGATGGTCCCGATGGTGCCGATGGTGCCCGAGCACCAAAGCCCGTTGGTGCCGATGGTGCTCGAGCACCAAGGCCCAGCTGGTGTCGATGGTGCCGATGGTGCTCGAGCACCAAGGCCCAGCTGGTGTCGATGGTGCCGATGGTGCCCGAGCACCATCGCCCGATGGTCCCGATGGTGCTCGAGCACCAAGGCTCAGCTGGTGCCGATGGTGCCCGAGCACCAAAG
>JAULJL010000055.1:140000-142500 GCA_030761205.1 Fremontodendron californicum | reverse complement strand
TGCCTAAGCCCATGGCGCACACCTGCCCCCGGGGGGGAGGGGGGGCACGAACCACCTACCCCCTAAAGAGCTTAAGAGCTTTAACAGAATTGCTACCACTAGACATTCAATTGTCTGAAATGGGGACACTTTTTTTGAACAGCCACAGAATCGTCTGATGGTGGCGATGGTGCCCGAGCACCAAGGCCCTGATGGTGCTGATGGTGCCGATGGTGCCCGAGGACCGAGGCCCTGATGGTGCCGATGGTGCTCGAGCACCAAAGCCCGATGGTGCCGATGGTGCTCGAGCACCAAGGCCCCGATGGTGCTCGAGAACCAAAGCCCCGATGGTGCCGATGGTGCTCGAGAACCAAAGCCCCGATGGTACCGATGGTGATCGAGAACCAAAGCCCGATGGTGGTGCCGATGGTGCTCGAGCACCAAAGCCCGATGGTGCCGATGGTGCTCGAGCACCAAAGTCCGATGGTGCCGATGGCGCCCGAGCACCAAGGCCCCGATGGTGCCGATGGTGCTCGAGAACCAAAGCCCCGATGGTATCGATGGTGACCGAGAACCAAAGCCCGATGGTGGTGCCGATGGTGCTCGAGCACCAAAGCCCGATGGTGCCGATGGTGCTCGAGCACCAAAGCCCGATGGTGCCGATGGCGCCCGAGCACCAAGGCCCCGATGGTGCCGATGGTGCTCGAGAACCAAAGCCCCGATGGTATCGATGGTGACCGAGAACCAAAGCCCGATGGTGCCGATGGTGCTCGAGCACCAAAGGCCCGATGGTACCGATGGTGACCGAGAACCAAAGCCCGATGGTGGTGCTCGAAGGTGCCGATGGCGCCCGAGCACCAAGGCCCCGATGGTGCCGATGGTGCTCGAGAACCAAAGCCCCGATGGTACCGATGGTGACCGAGAACCAAAGCCCGATGGTGCCGATGGTGGCCGAGCACCAAAGCCCGATGGTGCCGATGGTGGTCGAGCACCAAGCCTCGAGAGTGCCGATGGTGGTCGAGCACCAAAGCCCGAGGGTGCCGATGATGCCGGAGCACCAAAGCCCGATGGTGCCGATGGTTTAATTGTCTGAAATGGGGACACTTTTTTGGCATAAGCCATAGAATCTAGGGTCTCGTTGCACATGCCTTGGCCTGGTCATGTGCTGGTGCCGGATTTTTGGCATAAGGCACCGTCGCCGGAGGACCGCCGGAGAACCTGACCGGCGGTGGGAGGGGGCTCCGGCGAATGGGCCGGGCACATGCCATGCGATGGGCGCTGGACAAATGCCATGCCATGCCATGGGTGCTGGCAACCTCGTGTGCCCACCTGGGTCCTCAACTTCTCGCCCCCCCCTAAAGAGCTTAGGAGCTTTTACAGCACTGCCACCAGTAACCATTGAGCTGTCTGAAATGGGGACACTTTTTTTCAAAGCCATAAAACAGCCATAAAATCTTTTATATTTCGAATTTTGGGCTGATTTTTTTTAGGGAAGCCAACAAAAATACAAGGAACAAGAGTACCAAATTTGAGGCTAAAACACCAAGCAATTATTTTTAAAAATTCTCGGACTGTCAAAATTTCCTAAAATCGTGAAAATTAGGAAATGGGTCATATGACCACGAAACTTCATGTCAAGGCTTATGTGACCATATTATGAATTTACAAGCCATAAAAATAGAATTGGCACGGCAAAAATATGAAGATGTGCCTTAACTTTGGTGCCGATGGTGCTGGAGCACCAAAAGCCCTGATGGTGCTGATGGTGCCCGAGCACCAAGGCCCTGATGGTGCCGATGGTGCTGGAGCACCAAAGCCCTGATGGTGCCGATGGTGCCCGAGCACCAAGGCCCTGATGGTGCCGATGGTGCTGGAGCACCAAAGCCCTGATGGTGCCGATGGTGCCCGAGCACCAAGGCCCTGATGGTGCGGATGGTGCCGATGGTGCTGGAGCACCAAAGGCCCTGATGGTGCCGATGGTGCTCGACCACCAAAGCCCTGATGCTGCTGATGGTGCCGATGGTGCCCGAGCACCAAGGCCCTGATGGTGCCGATGCTGCTCGAGCACCAAAGCCCGATGGTGCCGATGGTGTTCGAGCACCAAAGCCCGATGGTCCCGATGGTGCCCGAGCACCAAAGCCCCGATGGTGCCGATGGTGCTCGAGAACCAAAGCCCCGATGGTACCGATGGTGACCGAGAACCAAAGCCCGATGGTGCCGATGGTGGCCGAGCACCAAAGCCCGATGGTGCCGATGGTGGCCGAGCACCAAAGCCCGATGGTGCCGATGGTGGTCGAGCACCAAACCCTGATGCTGCCGATGGTGCCCGAGCACCAAAGCCCGATGGTGCCGATGGTGCCGATGGTGCTCGAGCACCATCGCCCGATGCTGCCGATGGTGCTCGAGCACCATCGCCCGATGGTCTCGATGGTGCTCGAGGTCCCGATGGTGCTCGAGCACCAAAGCCCGTTGGTGCCGATGGTGCCCGAGCACCAAAGCCCAATGGTCCCGATGGTGCCGA
>JAULJL010000055.1:117500-120000 GCA_030761205.1 Fremontodendron californicum | reverse complement strand
CGAGGGACGTTGTCGTGAGCATGCGCCATGCCTAAGCCCATGGCGCACACCTGCCCCCGGGGGGGAGGGGGGGCACGGACCACCTACCCCCTAAAGAGCTTAAGAGCTTTAACAGAATTGCTACCACTAGACATTCAATTGTCTGAAATGGGGACACTTTTTTTGAACAGCCACAGAATCGTCTGATGGTGGCGATGGTGCCCGAGCACCAAGGCCCTGATGGTGCTGATGGTGCCGATGGTGCCCGAGGACCGAGGCCCTGATGGTGCCGATGGTGCTCGAGCACCAAAGCCCGATGGTGCCGATGGTGCTCGAGCACCAAGGCCCCGATGGTGCTCGAGAACCAAAGCCCCGATGGTGCCGATGGTGCTCGAGAACCAAAGCCCCGATGGTACCGATGGTGATCGAGAACCAAAGCCCGATGGTGGTGCCGATGGTGCTCGAGCACCAAAGCCCGATGGTGCCGATGGTGCTCGAGCACCAAAGTCCGATGGTGCCGATGGCGCCCGAGCACCAAGGCCCCGATGGTGCCGATGGTGCTCGAGAACCAAAGCCCCGATGGTATCGATGGTGACCGAGAACCAAAGCCCGATGGTGGTGCCGATGGTGCTCGAGCACCAAAGCCCGATGGTGCCGATGGTGCTCGAGCACCAAAGCCCGATGGTGCCGATGGCGCCCGAGCACCAAGGCCCCGATGGTGCCGATGGTGCTCGAGAACCAAAGCCCCGATGGTATCGATGGTGACCGAGAACCAAAGCCCGATGGTGCCGATGGTGCTCGAGCACCAAAGGCCCGATGGTACCGATGGTGACCGAGAACCAAAGCCCGATGGTGGTGCTCGAAGGTGCCGATGGCGCCCGAGCACCAAGGCCCCGATGGTGCCGATGGTGCTCGAGAACCAAAGCCCCGATGGTACCGATGGTGACCGAGAACCAAAGCCCGATGGTGGTGCCAATGGTGCTCGAGCACCAAAGCCCGATGGTGCCGATGGTGCTCGAGCACCAAAGCCCGATGGTGCCGATGGCGCCCGAGCACCAAGGCCCCGATGGTGCCGATGGTGCTCGAGAACCAAAGCCCCGATGGTACCGATGGTGACCGAGAACCAAAGCCCGATGGTGCCGATGGTGGCCGAGCACCAAAGCCCGATGGTGCCGATGGTGGTCGAGCACCAAGCCTCGAGAGTGCCGATGGTGGTCGAGCACCAAAGCCCGAGGGTGCCGATGATGCCGGAGCACCAAAGCCCGATGGTGCCGATGGTTTAATTGTCTGAAATGGGGACACTTTTTTGGCATAAGCCATAGAATCTAGGGTCTCGTTGCACATGCCTTGGCCTGGTCATGTGCTGGTGCCGGATTTTTGGCATAAGGCACCGTCGCCGGAGGACCGCCGGAGAACCTGACCGGCGGTGGGAGGGGGCTCCGGCGAATGGGCCGGGCACATGCCATGCGATGGGCGCTGGACAAATGCCATGCCATGCCATGGGTGCTGGCAACCTCGTGTGCCCACCTGGGTCCTCAACTTCTCGCCCCCCCCTAAAGAGCTTAGGAGCTTTTACAGCACTGCCACCAGTAACCATTGAGCTGTCTGAAATGGGGACACTTTTTTTCAAAGCCATAAAACAGCCATAAAATCTTTTATATTTCGAATTTTGGGCTGATTTTTTTTAGGGAAGCCAACAAAAATACAAGGAACAAGAGTACCAAATTTGAGGCTAAAACACCAAGCAATTATTTTTAAAAAATTCTCGGACTGTCAAAATTTCCTAAAATCGTGAAAATTAGGAAATGGGTCATATGACCACGAAACTTCATGTCAAGGCTTATGTGACCATATTATGAATTTACAAGCCATAAAAATAGAATTGGCACGGCAAAAATATGAAGATGTGCCTTAACTTTGGTGCCGATGGTGCTGGAGCACCAAAGCCCTGATGGTGCTGATGGTGCCCGAGCACCAAGGCCCTGATGGTGCCGATGGTGCTGGAGCACCAAAGCCCTGATGGTGCCGATGGTGCCCGAGCACCAAGGCCCTGATGGTGCCGATGGTGCTGGAGCACCAAAGCCCTGATGGTGCCGATGGTGCCCGAGCACCAAGGCCCTGATGGTGCGGATGGTGCCGATGGTGCTGGAGCACCAAAGGCCCTGATGGTGCCGATGGTGCTCGACCACCAAAGCCCTGATGCTGCTGATGGTGCCGATGGTGCCCGAGCACCAAGGCCCTGATGGTGCCGATGCTGCTCGAGCACCAAAGCCCGATGGTGCCGATGGTGTTCGAGCACCAAAGCCCGATGGTCCCGATGGTGCCCGAGCACCAAAGCCCCGATGGTGCCGATGGTGCTCGAGAACCAAAGCCCCGATGGTACCGATGGTGACCGAGAACCAAAGCCCGATGGTGCCGATGGTGGCCGAGCACCAAAGCCCGATGGTGCCGATGGTGGCCGAGCACCAAAGCCCGATGGTGCCGATGGTGGTCGAGCACCAAACCCTGATGCTGCCGATGG
>JAULJL010000055.1:105000-107500 GCA_030761205.1 Fremontodendron californicum | reverse complement strand
CCGATGGTGGTCGAGCACCAAGCCTCGAGAGTGCCGATGGTGGTCGAGCACCAAAGCCCGAGGGTGCCGATGATGCCGGAGCACCAAAGCCCGATGGTGCCGATGGTTTAATTGTCTGAAATGGGGACACTTTTTTGGCATAAGCCATAGAATCTAGGGTCTCGTTGCACATGCCTTGGCCTGGTCATGTGCTGGTGCCGGATTTTTGGCATAAGGCACCGTCGCCGGAGGACCGCCGGAGAACCTGACCGGCGGTGGGAGGGGGCTCCGGCGAATGGGCCGGGCACATGCCATGCGATGGGCGCTGGACAAATGCCATGCCATGCCATGGGTGCTGGCAACCTCGTGTGCCCACCTGGGTCCTCAACTTCTCGCCCCCCCCTAAAGAGCTTAGGAGCTTTTACAGCACTGCCACCAGTAACCATTGAGCTGTCTGAAATGGGGACACTTTTTTTCAAAGCCATAAAACAGCCATAAAATCTTTTATATTTCGAATTTTGGGCTGATTTTTTTTAGGGAAGCCAACAAAAATACAAGGAACAAGAGTACCAAATTTGAGGCTAAAACACCAAGCAATTATTTTTAAAAAATTCTCGGACTGTCAAAATTTCCTAAAATCGTGAAAATTAGGAAATGGGTCATATGACCACGAAACTTCATGTCAAGGCTTATGTGACCATATTATGAATTTACAAGCCATAAAAATAGAATTGGCACGGCAAAAATATGAAGATGTGCCTTAACTTTGGTGCCGATGGTGCTGGAGCACCAAAGCCCTGATGGTGCTGATGGTGCCCGAGCACCAAGGCCCTGATGGTGCCGATGGTGCTGGAGCACCAAAGCCCTGATGGTGCCGATGGTGCCCGAGCACCAAGGCCCTGATGGTGCCGATGGTGCTGGAGCACCAAAGCCCTGATGGTGCCGATGGTGCCCGAGCACCAAGGCCCTGATGGTGCGGATGGTGCCGATGGTGCTGGAGCACCAAAGGCCCTGATGGTGCCGATGGTGCTCGACCACCAAAGCCCTGATGCTGCTGATGGTGCCGATGGTGCCCGAGCACCAAGGCCCTGATGGTGCCGATGCTGCTCGAGCACCAAAGCCCGATGGTGCCGATGGTGTTCGAGCACCAAAGCCCGATGGTCCCGATGGTGCCCGAGCACCAAAGCCCCGATGGTGCCGATGGTGCTCGAGAACCAAAGCCCCGATGGTACCGATGGTGACCGAGAACCAAAGCCCGATGGTGCCGATGGTGGCCGAGCACCAAAGCCCGATGGTGCCGATGGTGGCCGAGCACCAAAGCCCGATGGTGCCGATGGTGGTCGAGCACCAAACCCTGATGCTGCCGATGGTGCCCGAGCACCAAAGCCCGATGGTGCCGATGGTGCCGATGGTGCTCGAGCACCATCGCCCGATGCTGCCGATGGTGCTCGAGCACCATCGCCCGATGGTCTCGATGGTGCTCGAGGTCCCGATGGTGCTCGAGCACCAAAGCCCGTTGGTGCCGATGGTGCCCGAGCACCAAAGCCCAATGGTCCCGATGGTGCCGATGGTGCCCGAGCACCAAAGCCCAATGGTCCCGATGGTGCCGATGGTGCCCGAGCACCAAAGCCCGATGGTGCTCGAGCACCATCGCCCGATGGTCTCGATGGTGCTCGAGCACCATCGCCCGATGGTCCTGATGGTGCCGATGGTGCTCGAGCACCAAAGCCCGATGGCCCCGATGGTGCCGATGGTGCTCGAGCACTATAGGGCGATGGTCCTGATGGTGCCGATGGTGCCCGAGCACCAAAGCCCGATGGTCCCGATGGTGCTCGAGCACCATCGCCCGATGGTCCCGATGGTGCCGATGGTGCTCGACGACCATCGCCCGATGGTCCCGATGGTGCCGATGGTGCCCGAGCACCATCGCCCGATGGTCCCGATGGTGCCGATGGTGCCCGAGCACCATCGCCCGATGGTCCCGATGGTGCCGATGGTGCTCGAGCACCATCGCCCGATGGTGCCGATGGTGCTCGAGCACCATCGCCCGATGGTCCCTATGGTCCCGATGGTGCCGATGGTGCTCGAGCACCATCGCCCGATGGTCCCGATGGTGCTCAAGCACCAAGGCCCAGCTGGTGCCGATGGTGCCCGAGCACCAAAGCCCGTTGGTGCCGATGGTGCTCGAGCACCAAGGCCCAGCTGGTGCCGATGGTGCCCGAGCACCAAAGCCCGTTGGTGCCGATGGTGCTCGAGCACCAAGGCCCAGCTGGTGTCGATGGTGCCGATGGTGCCCGAGCACCATCGCCCGATGGTCCCGATGGTGCTCGAGCACCAAGGCTCAGCTGGTGCCGATGGTGCCCGAGCACCAAAGCCCGTTGGTGCCGATGGTGCTCGAGCACCAAGGCCCAGCTGCTGTCGATGGTGCCGATGGTGCCCGAGCACCAAAGCCCGATGGTGCCGATTGTCTGAAATGGGGACACTTTTTTCAAACAGCCATAAAATCGAGGGTCCCGAGCAC
>JAULJL010000055.1:82500-85000 GCA_030761205.1 Fremontodendron californicum | reverse complement strand
GCGCCCGAGCACCAAGGCCCCGATGGTGCCGATGGTGCTCGAGAACCAAAGCCCCGATGGTATCGATGGTGACCGAGAACCAAAGCCCGATGGTGCCGATGGTGCTCGAGCACCAAAGGCCCGATGGTACCGATGGTGACCGAGAACCAAAGCCCGATGGTGGTGCTCGAAGGTGCCGATGGCGCCCGAGCACCAAGGCCCCGATGGTGCCGATGGTGCTCGAGAACCAAAGCCCCGATGGTACCGATGGTGACCGAGAACCAAAGCCCGATGGTGGTGCCAATGGTGCTCGAGCACCAAAGCCCGATGGTGCCGATGGTGCTCGAGCACCAAAGCCCGATGGTGCCGATGGCGCCCGAGCACCAAGGCCCCGATGGTGCCGATGGTGCTCGAGAACCAAAGCCCCGATGGTACCGATGGTGACCGAGAACCAAAGCCCGATGGTGCCGATGGTGGCCGAGCACCAAAGCCCGATGGTGCCGATGGTGGTCGAGCACCAAGCCTCGAGAGTGCCGATGGTGGTCGAGCACCAAAGCCCGAGGGTGCCGATGATGCCGGAGCACCAAAGCCCGATGGTGCCGATGGTTTAATTGTCTGAAATGGGGACACTTTTTTGGCATAAGCCATAGAATCTAGGGTCTCGTTGCACATGCCTTGGCCTGGTCATGTGCTGGTGCCGGATTTTTGGCATAAGGCACCGTCGCCGGAGGACCGCCGGAGAACCTGACCGGCGGTGGGAGGGGGCTCCGGCGAATGGGCCGGGCACATGCCATGCGATGGGCGCTGGACAAATGCCATGCCATGCCATGGGTGCTGGCAACCTCGTGTGCCCACCTGGGTCCTCAACTTCTCGCCCCCCCCTAAAGAGCTTAGGAGCTTTTACAGCACTGCCACCAGTAACCATTGAGCTGTCTGAAATGGGGACACTTTTTTTCAAAGCCATAAAACAGCCATAAAATCTTTTATATTTCGAATTTTGGGCTGATTTTTTTTAGGGAAGCCAACAAAAATACAAGGAACAAGAGTACCAAATTTGAGGCTAAAACACCAAGCAATTATTTTTAAAAAATTCTCGGACTGTCAAAATTTCCTAAAATCGTGAAAATTAGGAAATGGGTCATATGACCACGAAACTTCATGTCAAGGCTTATGTGACCATATTATGAATTTACAAGCCATAAAAATAGAATTGGCACGGCAAAAATATGAAGATGTGCCTTAACTTTGGTGCCGATGGTGCTGGAGCACCAAAGCCCTGATGGTGCTGATGGTGCCCGAGCACCAAGGCCCTGATGGTGCCGATGGTGCTGGAGCACCAAAGCCCTGATGGTGCCGATGGTGCCCGAGCACCAAGGCCCTGATGGTGCCGATGGTGCTGGAGCACCAAAGCCCTGATGGTGCCGATGGTGCCCGAGCACCAAGGCCCTGATGGTGCGGATGGTGCCGATGGTGCTGGAGCACCAAAGGCCCTGATGGTGCCGATGGTGCTCGACCACCAAAGCCCTGATGCTGCTGATGGTGCCGATGGTGCCCGAGCACCAAGGCCCTGATGGTGCCGATGCTGCTCGAGCACCAAAGCCCGATGGTGCCGATGGTGTTCGAGCACCAAAGCCCGATGGTCCCGATGGTGCCCGAGCACCAAAGCCCCGATGGTGCCGATGGTGCTCGAGAACCAAAGCCCCGATGGTACCGATGGTGACCGAGAACCAAAGCCCGATGGTGCCGATGGTGGCCGAGCACCAAAGCCCGATGGTGCCGATGGTGGCCGAGCACCAAAGCCCGATGGTGCCGATGGTGGTCGAGCACCAAACCCTGATGCTGCCGATGGTGCCCGAGCACCAAAGCCCGATGGTGCCGATGGTGCCGATGGTGCTCGAGCACCATCGCCCGATGCTGCCGATGGTGCTCGAGCACCATCGCCCGATGGTCTCGATGGTGCTCGAGGTCCCGATGGTGCTCGAGCACCAAAGCCCGTTGGTGCCGATGGTGCCCGAGCACCAAAGCCCAATGGTCCCGATGGTGCCGATGGTGCCCGAGCACCAAAGCCCAATGGTCCCGATGGTGCCGATGGTGCCCGAGCACCAAAGCCCGATGGTGCTCGAGCACCATCGCCCGATGGTCTCGATGGTGCTCGAGCACCATCGCCCGATGGTCCTGATGGTGCCGATGGTGCTCGAGCACCAAAGCCCGATGGCCCCGATGGTGCCGATGGTGCTCGAGCACTATAGGGCGATGGTCCTGATGGTGCCGATGGTGCCCGAGCACCAAAGCCCGATGGTCCCGATGGTGCTCGAGCACCATCGCCCGATGGTCCCGATGGTGCCGATGGTGCTCGACGACCATCGCCCGATGGTCCCGATGGTGCCGATGGTGCCCGAGCACCATCGCCCGATGGTCCCGATGGTGCCGATGGTGCCCGAGCACCATCGCCCGATGGTCCCGATGGTGCCGATGGTGCTCGAGCACCATCGCCCGATGGTGCCGATGGTGCTCGAGCACC
>JAULJL010000055.1:60000-62500 GCA_030761205.1 Fremontodendron californicum | reverse complement strand
CGAGCACCAAAGTCCGATGGTGCCGATGGCGCCCGAGCACCAAGGCCCCGATGGTGCCGATGGTGCTCGAGAACCAAAGCCCCGATGGTATCGATGGTGACCGAGAACCAAAGCCCGATGGTGGTGCCGATGGTGCTCGAGCACCAAAGCCCGATGGTGCCGATGGTGCTCGAGCACCAAAGCCCGATGGTGCCGATGGCGCCCGAGCACCAAGGCCCCGATGGTGCCGATGGTGCTCGAGAACCAAAGCCCCGATGGTATCGATGGTGACCGAGAACCAAAGCCCGATGGTGCCGATGGTGCTCGAGCACCAAAGGCCCGATGGTACCGATGGTGACCGAGAACCAAAGCCCGATGGTGGTGCTCGAAGGTGCCGATGGCGCCCGAGCACCAAGGCCCCGATGGTGCCGATGGTGCTCGAGAACCAAAGCCCCGATGGTACCGATGGTGACCGAGAACCAAAGCCCGATGGTGGTGCCAATGGTGCTCGAGCACCAAAGCCCGATGGTGCCGATGGTGCTCGAGCACCAAAGCCCGATGGTGCCGATGGCGCCCGAGCACCAAGGCCCCGATGGTGCCGATGGTGCTCGAGAACCAAAGCCCCGATGGTACCGATGGTGACCGAGAACCAAAGCCCGATGGTGCCGATGGTGGCCGAGCACCAAAGCCCGATGGTGCCGATGGTGGTCGAGCACCAAGCCTCGAGAGTGCCGATGGTGGTCGAGCACCAAAGCCCGAGGGTGCCGATGATGCCGGAGCACCAAAGCCCGATGGTGCCGATGGTTTAATTGTCTGAAATGGGGACACTTTTTTGGCATAAGCCATAGAATCTAGGGTCTCGTTGCACATGCCTTGGCCTGGTCATGTGCTGGTGCCGGATTTTTGGCATAAGGCACCGTCGCCGGAGGACCGCCGGAGAACCTGACCGGCGGTGGGAGGGGGCTCCGGCGAATGGGCCGGGCACATGCCATGCGATGGGCGCTGGACAAATGCCATGCCATGCCATGGGTGCTGGCAACCTCGTGTGCCCACCTGGGTCCTCAACTTCTCGCCCCCCCCTAAAGAGCTTAGGAGCTTTTACAGCACTGCCACCAGTAACCATTGAGCTGTCTGAAATGGGGACACTTTTTTTCAAAGCCATAAAACAGCCATAAAATCTTTTATATTTCGAATTTTGGGCTGATTTTTTTTAGGGAAGCCAACAAAAATACAAGGAACAAGAGTACCAAATTTGAGGCTAAAACACCAAGCAATTATTTTTAAAAAATTCTCGGACTGTCAAAATTTCCTAAAATCGTGAAAATTAGGAAATGGGTCATATGACCACGAAACTTCATGTCAAGGCTTATGTGACCATATTATGAATTTACAAGCCATAAAAATAGAATTGGCACGGCAAAAATATGAAGATGTGCCTTAACTTTGGTGCCGATGGTGCTGGAGCACCAAAGCCCTGATGGTGCTGATGGTGCCCGAGCACCAAGGCCCTGATGGTGCCGATGGTGCTGGAGCACCAAAGCCCTGATGGTGCCGATGGTGCCCGAGCACCAAGGCCCTGATGGTGCCGATGGTGCTGGAGCACCAAAGCCCTGATGGTGCCGATGGTGCCCGAGCACCAAGGCCCTGATGGTGCGGATGGTGCCGATGGTGCTGGAGCACCAAAGGCCCTGATGGTGCCGATGGTGCTCGACCACCAAAGCCCTGATGCTGCTGATGGTGCCGATGGTGCCCGAGCACCAAGGCCCTGATGGTGCCGATGCTGCTCGAGCACCAAAGCCCGATGGTGCCGATGGTGTTCGAGCACCAAAGCCCGATGGTCCCGATGGTGCCCGAGCACCAAAGCCCCGATGGTGCCGATGGTGCTCGAGAACCAAAGCCCCGATGGTACCGATGGTGACCGAGAACCAAAGCCCGATGGTGCCGATGGTGGCCGAGCACCAAAGCCCGATGGTGCCGATGGTGGCCGAGCACCAAAGCCCGATGGTGCCGATGGTGGTCGAGCACCAAACCCTGATGCTGCCGATGGTGCCCGAGCACCAAAGCCCGATGGTGCCGATGGTGCCGATGGTGCTCGAGCACCATCGCCCGATGCTGCCGATGGTGCTCGAGCACCATCGCCCGATGGTCTCGATGGTGCTCGAGGTCCCGATGGTGCTCGAGCACCAAAGCCCGTTGGTGCCGATGGTGCCCGAGCACCAAAGCCCAATGGTCCCGATGGTGCCGATGGTGCCCGAGCACCAAAGCCCAATGGTCCCGATGGTGCCGATGGTGCCCGAGCACCAAAGCCCGATGGTGCTCGAGCACCATCGCCCGATGGTCTCGATGGTGCTCGAGCACCATCGCCCGATGGTCCTGATGGTGCCGATGGTGCTCGAGCACCAAAGCCCGATGGCCCCGATGGTGCCGATGGTGCTCGAGCACTATAGGGCGATGGTCCTGATGGTGCCGATGGTGCCCGAGCACCAAAGCCCGATGGTCCCGATGGTGCTCGAGCACCATC
>JAULJL010000055.1:35000-37500 GCA_030761205.1 Fremontodendron californicum | reverse complement strand
AGAATCGTCTGATGGTGGCGATGGTGCCCGAGCACCAAGGCCCTGATGGTGCTGATGGTGCCGATGGTGCCCGAGGACCGAGGCCCTGATGGTGCCGATGGTGCTCGAGCACCAAAGCCCGATGGTGCCGATGGTGCTCGAGCACCAAGGCCCCGATGGTGCTCGAGAACCAAAGCCCCGATGGTGCCGATGGTGCTCGAGAACCAAAGCCCCGATGGTACCGATGGTGATCGAGAACCAAAGCCCGATGGTGGTGCCGATGGTGCTCGAGCACCAAAGCCCGATGGTGCCGATGGTGCTCGAGCACCAAAGTCCGATGGTGCCGATGGCGCCCGAGCACCAAGGCCCCGATGGTGCCGATGGTGCTCGAGAACCAAAGCCCCGATGGTATCGATGGTGACCGAGAACCAAAGCCCGATGGTGGTGCCGATGGTGCTCGAGCACCAAAGCCCGATGGTGCCGATGGTGCTCGAGCACCAAAGCCCGATGGTGCCGATGGCGCCCGAGCACCAAGGCCCCGATGGTGCCGATGGTGCTCGAGAACCAAAGCCCCGATGGTATCGATGGTGACCGAGAACCAAAGCCCGATGGTGCCGATGGTGCTCGAGCACCAAAGGCCCGATGGTACCGATGGTGACCGAGAACCAAAGCCCGATGGTGGTGCTCGAAGGTGCCGATGGCGCCCGAGCACCAAGGCCCCGATGGTGCCGATGGTGCTCGAGAACCAAAGCCCCGATGGTACCGATGGTGACCGAGAACCAAAGCCCGATGGTGGTGCCAATGGTGCTCGAGCACCAAAGCCCGATGGTGCCGATGGTGCTCGAGCACCAAAGCCCGATGGTGCCGATGGCGCCCGAGCACCAAGGCCCCGATGGTGCCGATGGTGCTCGAGAACCAAAGCCCCGATGGTACCGATGGTGACCGAGAACCAAAGCCCGATGGTGCCGATGGTGGCCGAGCACCAAAGCCCGATGGTGCCGATGGTGGTCGAGCACCAAGCCTCGAGAGTGCCGATGGTGGTCGAGCACCAAAGCCCGAGGGTGCCGATGATGCCGGAGCACCAAAGCCCGATGGTGCCGATGGTTTAATTGTCTGAAATGGGGACACTTTTTTGGCATAAGCCATAGAATCTAGGGTCTCGTTGCACATGCCTTGGCCTGGTCATGTGCTGGTGCCGGATTTTTGGCATAAGGCACCGTCGCCGGAGGACCGCCGGAGAACCTGACCGGCGGTGGGAGGGGGCTCCGGCGAATGGGCCGGGCACATGCCATGCGATGGGCGCTGGACAAATGCCATGCCATGCCATGGGTGCTGGCAACCTCGTGTGCCCACCTGGGTCCTCAACTTCTCGCCCCCCCCTAAAGAGCTTAGGAGCTTTTACAGCACTGCCACCAGTAACCATTGAGCTGTCTGAAATGGGGACACTTTTTTTCAAAGCCATAAAACAGCCATAAAATCTTTTATATTTCGAATTTTGGGCTGATTTTTTTTAGGGAAGCCAACAAAAATACAAGGAACAAGAGTACCAAATTTGAGGCTAAAACACCAAGCAATTATTTTTAAAAAATTCTCGGACTGTCAAAATTTCCTAAAATCGTGAAAATTAGGAAATGGGTCATATGACCACGAAACTTCATGTCAAGGCTTATGTGACCATATTATGAATTTACAAGCCATAAAAATAGAATTGGCACGGCAAAAATATGAAGATGTGCCTTAACTTTGGTGCCGATGGTGCTGGAGCACCAAAGCCCTGATGGTGCTGATGGTGCCCGAGCACCAAGGCCCTGATGGTGCCGATGGTGCTGGAGCACCAAAGCCCTGATGGTGCCGATGGTGCCCGAGCACCAAGGCCCTGATGGTGCCGATGGTGCTGGAGCACCAAAGCCCTGATGGTGCCGATGGTGCCCGAGCACCAAGGCCCTGATGGTGCGGATGGTGCCGATGGTGCTGGAGCACCAAAGGCCCTGATGGTGCCGATGGTGCTCGACCACCAAAGCCCTGATGCTGCTGATGGTGCCGATGGTGCCCGAGCACCAAGGCCCTGATGGTGCCGATGCTGCTCGAGCACCAAAGCCCGATGGTGCCGATGGTGTTCGAGCACCAAAGCCCGATGGTCCCGATGGTGCCCGAGCACCAAAGCCCCGATGGTGCCGATGGTGCTCGAGAACCAAAGCCCCGATGGTACCGATGGTGACCGAGAACCAAAGCCCGATGGTGCCGATGGTGGCCGAGCACCAAAGCCCGATGGTGCCGATGGTGGCCGAGCACCAAAGCCCGATGGTGCCGATGGTGGTCGAGCACCAAACCCTGATGCTGCCGATGGTGCCCGAGCACCAAAGCCCGATGGTGCCGATGGTGCCGATGGTGCTCGAGCACCATCGCCCGATGCTGCCGATGGTGCTCGAGCACCATCGCCCGATGGTCTCGATGGTGCTCGAGGTCCCGATGGTGCTCGAGCACCAAAGCCCGTTGGTGCCGATGGTGCCCGAGCACCAAA
>JAULJL010000055.1:27500-30000 GCA_030761205.1 Fremontodendron californicum | reverse complement strand
AAGCTTTCTAGTTCGAGCACCCTTTCGGTTGTTCAAGGCTGAACTTAGGCTTGTCAAGGCAACAAATCCGAGCCTAAGGCCGCACGTTTGCTCGGCTTAAGTCTGAGCCCGTGACAAGTGGTATCAGAGCCAAGGTTTGCTCGAGTGTGCTAGTCGATCAATGGCATCTCAGTCCGACGTGTTGAGCCAGCAAGGGGACGAGACCCGTGCTGTTGCCAAGGGCAAAAAGGGAGCAACGCGAGGTAGTTCGAGGGACGTGTTGTCGTCTATGGAGACCCGCCTAGCCAAGGTGGAGATGACCGTGGCTGGGGTCTTGGACAGGGTCGAGGATGCTGAGGGGCGCATCGATGAGCTAGACTCGGGGAGAGAAGAGCTCAAGGATGGGATGCAAGCCGCCCTCAACGAATCCATGGACTCACTAGCCCAACGAAATGATGCCTTAGAGGCCATGGTCGAGGCCTTACGGAAGGAAATGGAAGAGCTCAAGGGGGAGCTCTCGACTTGCAAGGCAGCCATTGGGGGTGGCATGCTTGCGGTTGCACCAAGGCATCGAGTGGAGGTTCCCAAGCCCAAGGAGTTCCGAGGGACCAGAGCCGCCAAAGATGTGGACAACTTCTTATGGGGCATAGAGCAATATTTCCGAGCAACGGGCATCGATGACGATGCTACCAAGGTAAACACCGCCTCTATGTACTTAGTTGATATTGCCTTGTTATGGTGGCGTCGCAGGTCCGACGATGCAAGGCGTGGGGTGGCTACCATTGGAACGTGGGAAGAGTTCCAAAGGGAGTTTAGGCAGCAATTCTACCCCGAGTATGCCGAAGATGAGGCACGGGCCAAACTAAGGAGGCTAACTCAGCACGGCGATGTGCGCGAGTATGTCCGAGAGTTCTCGGAACTTATGCTTCAAATTTCGGACCTTAGTGAGAGGGAGGCTCTCTTTTCTTTCATGGACGGACTCAAGCCTTGGGCCAAGCAAGAGCTACAACGAAGGGGCGTCCAAGACCTGACCCGAGCCATGACTATTGCCGAGTCCTTGGTTGAGTTCAAGAGGTTCGACAAGTCCGAGTCCTCCAAGCCCAAGGGCAAGGGCAAAGGTGGGGGAGAGAATGATCGTCCGCCCAAAGGAGGTTATGTCAAGCCCATGATCGGGAAGTGGAAGTCCGCCAAGGATGGGGACAAGAAGGATCGAGAGCCCTTAGCCTGTTTCTTGTGTGAAGGCCCGCACAGGGTACGGGACTGCCCCAAGAGAGCCAAGCTGTCCGCTATAGCCAAGGAGGCTGATGAACCGGAAAGAGAAACTCTAAGGCTTGGCTCGATGATGCTTAGTTCGATTCAGGCCAAGCGTGGCCGAAAGCAAAGGGGTTTGATGTTCGTGGACATCAACGTTGCGGGCAAACGGATGAACGCGTTAGTAGACACGGGCGCATCCGACTTATTCATGTCCGAGGGAGCAGCCAAGAAGCTCGGGCTCAAGTTAGAGAAAGGGGCTGGATGGATCAAGACTGTCAACTCCAAGGAAGTGCCAACCATTGGAGTAGCACAAGGAGTCGAGCTTCAACTCGGACAATGGAAGGGGAAGGCCACTATCGAGGTAATTCCTCTCGATGATTACGAACTTGTAATTGGCCTAGACTTCCTTGATCACATCAATGCACTAATTGTGCCTTTTGCTGACTGCCTTTGCATCTTGGATCCTCGTTGCCAATGCGTTGTGCCGATCAAACGAGAGTCGAGGACTGGAACCAAGATGCTATCGGCCATCCAACTGGCCAAGGGTCTAAGGAGGGACCAAGTCACTTATCTTGCTGCCCTCAAGTTCGAAGAATCTGACCACCCTTTAAAGTCCAAGGCCGAGACACCCTTGGAAGTGCTTGAAGTGCTCCAAGACTTCAAGGATGTTATGCCCGCGGAGCTGCCCAAGAGGCTTCCACCCAAGCGAGAGGTGGACCACAAGATCGAGCTGGTGCCTAATGCACTGCCACCAGCCAAGGCTCCTTACCGGATGGCACCACCAGAACTCGAGGAGTTGCGCAAACAACTCAAGGAACTTATTGATGCTGGGTACATCAGGCCATCAAAGGCCCCGTTCGGTGCCCCGGTTCTGTTCCAACGAAAGCATGATGGGTCCTTGCGTCTATGCATCGACTATAGGGCACTCAACAAGCTAACGGTCAAGAACAAGTACCCAATCCCACTCATTGCCGACTTGTTCGATCAGCTTGGCGGAGCAAGATGGTTCACCAAGCTTGACTTAAGATCGGGCTACTACCAAGTGCGCATAGCAGAGGGGGATGAACCGAAAACAGCTTGCGTCACTCGTTATGGATCATACGAGTTCCTTGTCATGCCCTTCGGACTTACGAATGCTCCGGCCACGTTTTGCACCCTTATGAACAAGGTACTACAACCATTCCTAGACCGCTTTGTTGTAGTTTACCTTGATGA
Organism: Fremontodendron californicum; assembly: GCA_030761205.1. NCBI lineage: Eukaryota > Viridiplantae > Streptophyta > Magnoliopsida > Malvales > Malvaceae > Fremontodendron > Fremontodendron californicum. The sequence goes on along the minus strand of JAULJL010000055.1, from coordinate 27,552 downwards.
CATTGTCATCTATAGCCGGACACTCAAGGAGCATGTGAAGCACTTGCGGGAA
>JAULJL010000055.1:17500-20000 GCA_030761205.1 Fremontodendron californicum | reverse complement strand
GCCGATGGTGCTCGAGCACCAAAGCCCGATGGTGCCGATGGCGCCCGAGCACCAAGGCCCCGATGGTGCCGATGGTGCTCGAGAACCAAAGCCCCGATGGTATCGATGGTGACCGAGAACCAAAGCCCGATGGTGCCGATGGTGCTCGAGCACCAAAGGCCCGATGGTACCGATGGTGACCGAGAACCAAAGCCCGATGGTGGTGCTCGAAGGTGCCGATGGCGCCCGAGCACCAAGGCCCCGATGGTGCCGATGGTGCTCGAGAACCAAAGCCCCGATGGTACCGATGGTGACCGAGAACCAAAGCCCGATGGTGGTGCCAATGGTGCTCGAGCACCAAAGCCCGATGGTGCCGATGGTGCTCGAGCACCAAAGCCCGATGGTGCCGATGGCGCCCGAGCACCAAGGCCCCGATGGTGCCGATGGTGCTCGAGAACCAAAGCCCCGATGGTACCGATGGTGACCGAGAACCAAAGCCCGATGGTGCCGATGGTGGCCGAGCACCAAAGCCCGATGGTGCCGATGGTGGTCGAGCACCAAGCCTCGAGAGTGCCGATGGTGGTCGAGCACCAAAGCCCGAGGGTGCCGATGATGCCGGAGCACCAAAGCCCGATGGTGCCGATGGTTTAATTGTCTGAAATGGGGACACTTTTTTGGCATAAGCCATAGAATCTAGGGTCTCGTTGCACATGCCTTGGCCTGGTCATGTGCTGGTGCCGGATTTTTGGCATAAGGCACCGTCGCCGGAGGACCGCCGGAGAACCTGACCGGCGGTGGGAGGGGGCTCCGGCGAATGGGCCGGGCACATGCCATGCGATGGGCGCTGGACAAATGCCATGCCATGCCATGGGTGCTGGCAACCTCGTGTGCCCACCTGGGTCCTCAACTTCTCGCCCCCCCCTAAAGAGCTTAGGAGCTTTTACAGCACTGCCACCAGTAACCATTGAGCTGTCTGAAATGGGGACACTTTTTTTCAAAGCCATAAAACAGCCATAAAATCTTTTATATTTCGAATTTTGGGCTGATTTTTTTTAGGGAAGCCAACAAAAATACAAGGAACAAGAGTACCAAATTTGAGGCTAAAACACCAAGCAATTATTTTTAAAAAATTCTCGGACTGTCAAAATTTCCTAAAATCGTGAAAATTAGGAAATGGGTCATATGACCACGAAACTTCATGTCAAGGCTTATGTGACCATATTATGAATTTACAAGCCATAAAAATAGAATTGGCACGGCAAAAATATGAAGATGTGCCTTAACTTTGGTGCCGATGGTGCTGGAGCACCAAAGCCCTGATGGTGCTGATGGTGCCCGAGCACCAAGGCCCTGATGGTGCCGATGGTGCTGGAGCACCAAAGCCCTGATGGTGCCGATGGTGCCCGAGCACCAAGGCCCTGATGGTGCCGATGGTGCTGGAGCACCAAAGCCCTGATGGTGCCGATGGTGCCCGAGCACCAAGGCCCTGATGGTGCGGATGGTGCCGATGGTGCTGGAGCACCAAAGGCCCTGATGGTGCCGATGGTGCTCGACCACCAAAGCCCTGATGCTGCTGATGGTGCCGATGGTGCCCGAGCACCAAGGCCCTGATGGTGCCGATGCTGCTCGAGCACCAAAGCCCGATGGTGCCGATGGTGTTCGAGCACCAAAGCCCGATGGTCCCGATGGTGCCCGAGCACCAAAGCCCCGATGGTGCCGATGGTGCTCGAGAACCAAAGCCCCGATGGTACCGATGGTGACCGAGAACCAAAGCCCGATGGTGCCGATGGTGGCCGAGCACCAAAGCCCGATGGTGCCGATGGTGGCCGAGCACCAAAGCCCGATGGTGCCGATGGTGGTCGAGCACCAAACCCTGATGCTGCCGATGGTGCCCGAGCACCAAAGCCCGATGGTGCCGATGGTGCCGATGGTGCTCGAGCACCATCGCCCGATGCTGCCGATGGTGCTCGAGCACCATCGCCCGATGGTCTCGATGGTGCTCGAGGTCCCGATGGTGCTCGAGCACCAAAGCCCGTTGGTGCCGATGGTGCCCGAGCACCAAAGCCCAATGGTCCCGATGGTGCCGATGGTGCCCGAGCACCAAAGCCCAATGGTCCCGATGGTGCCGATGGTGCCCGAGCACCAAAGCCCGATGGTGCTCGAGCACCATCGCCCGATGGTCTCGATGGTGCTCGAGCACCATCGCCCGATGGTCCTGATGGTGCCGATGGTGCTCGAGCACCAAAGCCCGATGGCCCCGATGGTGCCGATGGTGCTCGAGCACTATAGGGCGATGGTCCTGATGGTGCCGATGGTGCCCGAGCACCAAAGCCCGATGGTCCCGATGGTGCTCGAGCACCATCGCCCGATGGTCCCGATGGTGCCGATGGTGCTCGACGACCATCGCCCGATGGTCCCGATGGTGCCGATGGTGCCCGAGCACCATCGCCCGATGGTCCCGATGGTGCCGATGGTGCCCGAGCACCATCGCCCGATGGTCCCGATGGTGCCGATGGTGCTC
>JAULJL010000054.1:0-258387 GCA_030761205.1 Fremontodendron californicum | reverse complement strand
GAGGAACACTTTAGATTTAAAATCTTAAATCCATCAGACTAGTGATAAGAAGCATTAAAATCAGTTGGGGAGGAATTACGTCTAAATAAAATTTGGGATACTTTAAACTTGTGACTTAATCCAATTGGTTCATATAATAACTTTTAAAAAATTGTATTCAACAAGTTTAGAATTTAACTTAACGTCTACATCTTCATACCCTATCCCCATATTACTACTTCTTTAGTAAAAAAAAAAAATCTAAAATACCTCTGATCGTATTTAAGAAAAATAATCAACTTAAATATTAGTATAGTAATATGTTATATCAACCATATAGAAATATTTGAAATTGATATTCCTATAAGTTTAGTTTTTTCTTCACCTGTATTAGAAGTTAAAACATGATCAGTTTTATAGAAGCTAGCTAATTGTAAGTATCCCAACACAAAATGAATACGTTTTATCAATTTATGAAGCTGCCTCACTTTGTCAATTAAGTAATAGGGAATATTTTTGGCTTTTTATTAAGTACTATTTCCGTCTCAAAATAATTGTCATTATTTGATTTTTGATGGTTAAATTTTATCAATTTAGATTTAAACTATTTTAAATATTTTAGTGAATTAAAATTTTAAATATATATCTAAAAAATATTTTATTCAGAATTTATATAAAAAAAGTATTTTTTATTAATCAATAATAGATTTTTTTAAAAAAAAGGACCAAAATTAAAAATTTTGATTATAAAAAGTCAAACAATGACACAATTTTTTTTAAAACAAAGAAAGTATTATATATCTTATATAAACTCTAACCCCTAACCTGACAGGTAGTATTGTAGGATGCATTATCAGTGTATAGACCTATACACTGACAGTGCATCAAATATAAATCCATATCTTATTGCCATTCGTTCTTAAAAAACACTTTCAATTCTCCACAGCATATAAATAAAAAGGCCCCAATCCATTTATTATTTTTATCAATTCTCACAACCAATAATTTAAATTGCAGTCACAGGCGTATTTTCGGTCGCATCGTATTTATCGCAGTTGCAGATGTAATGAACGTTACCGCAACCAATTGCGGTAAATATCGACCACAAATATCGACGGCGGAAGAAGTCAAAACCGCTAAATAATAACCGTAACGTCGCGTTACAATCGCTATTTAAATCTCTGCTCGCAACTAGGAAAATTCACAACATCTCACATTCGCACTTTTTTTCCTTTCATCTTTTACTATTTATCTCTTTAATTTATTTGCTTTTTTCTTTTGGTATTTTTATATAATTCAACGAGAAGTTAAAAGAAAAAAAAGTTATATTCTTACAAGTAATATAGTTTGCATTGAGAACGAAAATAAAATTTCAGCTTACATTTTAAATAGAAAAAATATGAGTATGATTAATTTATTTGATCAAAATCTAATTATTCATGTAAAAAAATAATATAGAATTTTTAGAGAAGGAACTAAACATTCCAATATTCATGTAAACAATTCAGGTCTTTGAAGGGTACTTTTTTTTATTCATTATTCTTTAAAACAGACCGTACGTCTTTCACATGACTTGAAGAAGTATTTGCTCAACCAAGGCGGTAGTGATGAAAGGTTGCTCAAAATTGGTTGGTATAATTAATGAAAAGAACTAATATATACTTTGTTCTGGTATGACAAATGGCTGAGATTTGTGAAACTTTGGTTTCACTTGAGTGCAAAAAAGATTTAATTAATTTCTTTTACATCCACGTGTCTAAGATGTGATAATATTGGACACGATACGATTATATGATACAAAAAAAAATAATTAAAACACGAAAGACAACACAACATGATACGAAAAAGAAAAACAAACATGTCAAAATCTATATAACACAAATTATTAACACATCAAAATTTATAAAAATGTAAAACATCTTAAACATGATTATGATTAAAAAAAAATACATAAATACAACACGAATAAATAAATTGTTATATAGTGCATATGTCCTGAAGGATTGTGATGAGTCTCATTTTCTATGCCGGTACAAGGGGCTGAATGGGGCTCACTTGGATCATTTTAATTCTCTTTCTTTGCAGCAGCATTGGCTGGGGTTTAATTTATTCAAAACATAAGTACAGGTTGATTAAGCAATAAATTCTTGGTATCTAATTTTATTTGGTTTTGTTTATTGACATATCTGGAAATTGAGCACCTGACTCGTATTTGAAGCAGATTTTGTATGGCCTGCTAATGTATTCAACTCATTTGGGTTATATTAAGGATTTTTTGAAATATATAGGGTCTTTAGTATTGCTTCGCCAGCTCGATCGGCAGCTTATCTATATTGCTTGGCAACGTCCTCGCACAAAATTTTGTCAAACTGAATGTAGATGCAGCTACTAAATCTAATCGTGTTGATCTTAGATACTGTTGGTCTTTGCAGGGACAGTGAAGGCATGTGGATTTTTGGTTTTACAACAAGACTTGGATGGGGTTCGTTTAGTAAGGCTAAGATTTATGCTATCTATTGTTGGATATCATAGCTTATATTTTGTGTATACATACGAAATACGTATTTGAATACGTAAATTGTCGTAATTTGATACACGGTATACATTAACGTACACAATTGATATCAAATTGTGAATGAGAAATTGGTCTAATTAACACCCACTTGAAGAGGAAGATAGTTGGTTGAAGTTGTGTGATATTCAATCTCAAATAGAACAAAGTATGGCTTATGCTAGTTGTTTATATAGGCTTTGTTTCAATATTGGGTTGGGCCCTAAGGGGCACCCAAGTTTTGTGGTGGGTAAAAACCTACATAACTTGGGCTGGACCACACACGAGCGCGCGCACCGCCGGGCTTGGGCCTAGGCTTGCAATGTTCTATTCTTTTTGCTGCCCAGCCCAACTTTCCTACCAGCTTTTTGTCCGAATAATTCTTGTCTTTTCGGTATATGACTGAACCGGTCTGTATGCCTTCTAGAATGTATCTGTCCGGATGAGTCAAGTCAAGTCGGTTCGGTGAAGTGGTTGACCGAATCGGTTCGTCCCAATTGGTGTGTCTGTTCTGACTGAACAGATACTATCCAACTGGTACACCTTTTCCGAATGGTCCTCTGTATTTCTATAAATACTGGGGTATTCTGTTTGTTTTACTCATTCACTGAAATAAATTCTTTCTTCTGAGAGAGAGACTAAAGTATTTTTCTGTTCGCTGTGTTGCATCCGAGTGTGCTCTCATTTGTAACGTTTATCGAGGAAACCTGGGAGTCGATTTGCTTCAAACTGTAAGCACCTTTAGACAGGCAAAAAACGTCTTAAGGTCAGAGGTCCAACCGTGACTCGATATTGATTTTTTCAAATCAATTCCTGTAAGTGTCTTTATATTCGATTCTGTATATCTTTGTAATCTGTTCGTATTTGTTTATATGAAGGTTTCATTATTCTTATTATAAAGTGTTATCGAATTTTATATTCTGATTATATAATATAGTATATAGCAAATAGCATCCAACAATCTTAAAGACGTTTTTTTTTTTTTTTTTGTTATATACTGTTTTGAATATATATATATATATTTTGTTTAATGTTATTAAATATATATCGCTACTGTTTGTAACATTTATATATTTTATGGTTTTGCTTTTAATATATATATATATATTGTTAGATGTTATATATACTTATATTGCTACTATTTAGTAGAGATGTTCATGGGCTGGTCCAGGTCACAATCCGAAATTTTTTTAACTTCTTTGTCCAGGCCAGGCCCTAGGCGAGTTCGGGTTAGCCCGCGGGCTCGAATCACTGTTCACTTTATATTAAAATTTTTTTTATATATTTTTATAATTAAATTTTTAAAAAAAAAATTATTATTTTAATCAATGAACAATGATCTGGGTCGGGCCGGATCACAAATATTAGTGCTCAGGCCCGACCCAGTACTGGTCGGGCGGGCTACCCGGCCCATGAGCAGGTCTACTATTTAGTAATATTTATATATTTATAGTGTGAATATATATATATATATATATTTGTAGACATATATATATATATAGATTTGTAATATATATATTTAGTAAAAAAATATATTTGTGTAATATATTTTTTGAACATATATATATATTTTGTAATATATATTGTTACGTTTGTGATATATATATGTAATATATATATATATATATATATTTTGTATACATAAAGTTGATCCTGTTATTTTTAAATAACATATGGCAGAACGATCTACTGGTACTGCTAGTGTGCCTGTAGCGCCACAACCTCTACATGTCACTCATGGTGAGAGACCCGAGAAGTTCAGTGGTCTAGACTTCAAACGTTGGCAGCATAAGATGCTATTCTATTTGACCACTCTGAACCTAGCTAGGTTCTTACGGGAGGAGGCCCCGACTATGAACGAGGGAGAGACCGATCCTACGATTGTAGCCTCGGTGGAACCATGGAAGCATTCTGACTTCCTATGCAAGAACTATATCCTCAAAGGATTAGACAACACGTTATACAATGTGTATAGCCTGATCAAGACAACGAAAGAGCTGTGAGAGTCCTTAGAAAGAAAATACAAGGCCGAGGATGCCGGCACAAAGAAATTTGTGGTTGGCAGGTTTCTGGATTTCAAAATGGTGGACTCGAAAACCGTGATTAGTCAAGTCCAAGAGTATCAGTTGATCCTTTATGAGATTACTGCCGAGGGAATGATTTTTAGTGAATCATTTGAGACGGCGGCTTTGATAGAGAAATTGCCTCCTTCGTGGAAGGATTTTAAGAACTATCTAAAGCACAAGAGAAAGGAGATGACTTTAGAGGACTTGATTATTCGGTTAAGAATTGAGGAGGATAACCGTGGTTCAGAAAAGAGGGTTAAAGCTCAGACCATGGAAGCCAAGGCAAATGTTGTAGAACATTCGAACAAGACCAACAAGAGAAAATTTGTTGGTTCTAGTTCATCCCAAGCTAATAAGGGAACAGATTTCAAGAAGTTCACGGGAACTTCTTTCGTATGTAACAAGCCTGGTCATTGAGCAAAGGATTGCCGTCAGAACAAGAAAAGAGCTCAAGCCAACTTAGTTGATAATTATGAGATTGAGCTCGCTGCTGTAGTGTCACAAGTGAACATGGTAGAAAACCCTAAGACATGGTGGGTTGATACCAGTGCCACTTGTCACGTTTGTTCTGATAGAAAGAGTTTCTTCGAGCATAAAAAGCTGTTGTTGATGAGCAACTATTTATGAAAAACTCTTCGGGCTACAAGGTACGAGGCCATGGAAAGGTGGTGCTCAAGATGACATCCGGAAAATAACTAACTTTGAACAATGTGGTTCATGCTCCTGAAATTCGTAAGAATTTGATTTCCGACTCTATGTTTAGCAAGAACGGATTTAGACTTATATTTGAGTCGGATAAATGTGTACTCACTAAATGTGACATGTTTGTGGGTAGAGGATATCTATGTGATGAGATTTTTAAGCTCAATGTGATGAGCTTTTTAAGCTCAATGTGATGACCATTGTATCAATGAACAAGAATATTAATATTATTGTTTCTTCTGTTTACTTGGTTGAGTCTTCTACATTATGGCATGGTAGATTAGGTCATGTAAATTACAAGACCTTGAAAAGAATCAGCAATTTGGATTTGCTTTCGGAAATTGTCATTGACAAAAATCACGAATGTGAAATTTATGTGGAATCCAAATTAGTTAAGATTCATTTCTATTCGGTAGAAAGAAGTAGTAAACCTCTAGATTTAATTCACACTAATATATGACTTAAAATTTTGTGCAAACTAGATTTATCTTTATTATTGGAGAAGCTGCAGTGTTTTGGAAATCTTCTAAATAAACGTGTATCGCCAGATCCACCATGGAATCTGAATTTTTAGCTTTAGATAAAGCTGGAGAAAAAACAGAATGGTTTCGAAAATTTAGAAGATATTCCAAGTTGGCCGAAACCTGTTGCCTGCAATATGTATACATTGCAATAGCCAATCTGCAATTGGTAGGGCACAGAGTAGTTTGTATAACGGTAAATCTCGACACATTCGTCGAAGACACTATACCGTTAGACAGTTGCTCTCAAATGAAATTATCTCTATTGCTTATGTAAAATCAAAAGATAATGTCGTGGATCCGCTTACGAAAAGTTTAACAAGAGAGCAAGTAAATAAATCATCGAGGGGAATGGGTCTTAAGCCTATAAATTAAAGTTTCATAGTGGCAACCCAACCTAACTGACTGGAGATCCTAAGATCTAGGTTCAAAAGGGACAACTAAATTATGTTAACTTAGTGTGAGCACTAAAAAAGTTAAACACTCTTATCCACTCCTATGATGATTTAATGCTGCCTGCAAAGGAGTTAGGATAAGCTATGTTTTTAATTATTCTTATAGCTTGATAAAATCAAGTGGAGTATTGCAGGATACTCTTAATAAGCAATCACCTATTATGAGTAAGAAACGTGGCCATTTCTATGAGAATTGATTAGGCTAAATTCTCTAGAGTACTCATAAGAAATCAGGAAGTGTTCGGGGCCAAAATGGGCACAACCGTGAGAACCGAAGATGTTCGAAGAGGAATTGTGTGACACCTATTGTCTGGGTTTACACGAAAGGCTGAATAGTTCAAGACATCATGTTCACTAATTAGTCGAGTAAATCCGATAGTTGTTCACTATGGAAGGTTCAAGGCCCAAAGCTACCTATCTTGATGCAATTACTCTTCAAAGAAAGTCTCTCTCATACTCCGAGTTCGTTCATCGTTTTATTCAGACAATTTCCATTCATGTGGGGGGTTGTTGGATATCATAGCTTATATTTTGTGTATATATACGAAATACGTATTCTAATACGTAGTTGTCGTAACTTGATACACGGTGTACATTAACGTACACAATTGATATCAAATTGTGAATGAGAAATTGGTCTCATTAACACCCACTTGAAGAGAAAGATAATTGGTTGAAGTTGTGTGTGATATTCAATCCCAAATATAACAAAGTATGGCTTATGCTAGTTGTTTATATAGGCTTTGTTCCAATGTTGGGTTGGGCTCCAAGGGACACCCTAGTTTTGTGGTGGGTGAGGACCTACACAACTTGGGCTGGACGCGCGCGCGCGCCACCACAGCCGAGCTGGGCTTGGGCCTGGGCCTGCAATGTTCTATTTTTTTTTGTTGCCCAGCCCAACTTTCCAACCAGCTTTTTGTCCGAATAATTCTTGTCTTTTCGGTATATGATCGAACCAGTCTGTATGCCTTCTAGAATTTATCTATTCGGATGAGTCAAGTCGGTTCGGTGAAGTGGTTGACCGAACCGGTTCGTCCCAATTGGTGTATCTATTCTGACCGAACAGATACCATCCAACTGGTCACATTTTTCGAACGATCCTCTGTATTTCTATAAATACCAGGGTATTCTGTCTGTTTTACTCACTCATTCACTGAAATAAATTCTGTCTTCTGAGAGAGAGACTAAAGCATTCTTCTGTTCGCTGTGTTGCATCCGAGTGTGCTCTCATTTGCAACGTTTATCGAGAAAACTTAGGAGCCGATTTGCATCAAACTGTAAGCACCTTTAGACAGGCAAAAAACGTCTTAAGGTCAGAGGCTCCAACCTTGACTCGATATTGATTTTTTCAAATCAATTCCTATAATAGTCTTTATATTCGGTTCTGTATATCTTTGTAATCTGTTCGTATTTGTTTATATGAAGGTTTCATTATTTTGATTATAAAGTGTTATCGAATTTTATATTCTGATTATATAACATAGTATATATCAAATAGCATCCAACATCTATATATATTGGACTAAATCTTGCCTGGTAAAATGGTTGCAGAAGAGTCCTGGTGGAATCAGATTATTTAATGGTTATCTAAAAAATTTTGTAGGTGCTTTTGGATAATGATCCTTTACATTGCATGCAAGCAACTTCTTCAATTGGATTAGGATTGTTCATTCCCTCCTTCATATTTACTGAGAGAAGCCAAATTCTGTGTGAACTTTCCCCTATTGCTTTAGGTAGGTTGTTACAAGAAGACTTGTCGGATCTTGCAAGGTTAAGCCCTTGTAGTGTAAGCTGTTCTTCACTCTTATTGACCAAAAAAAAAAAAGAAAAAAGGTTAGACTAGGACCTGTAATTTGATTTCTGTCCCTATAATACAAAACTCTTTCATTTCTGATCCCTATAATTGTTGGATATCAATATATTATTTAGTGTATAAATACGAAATACGTATTTTAATACGTAGGTTGTCGTAAGTAGATACATGGTGCATAATTTATGTACACAATTGATATCGTGTTTAAATGAGAAATTAATCTCTTTATACCCACTTGAAGAGGAAGAAAGTTGGTTGATATTAGTGATTGGTGTGAAATCCTACATATGATGAACAAAGGCATAAGCTTGTGGTATTTATAAGCTTTGTTTCCATGAGGGGTTGGGCCCCAAGGGGCACCCAAGTTTTGTGGTGGATGAAGACCTACACAACTTGAGCTGGACCACACGCGCACCACCGAGCCGGGCTAGGTCAGTTAGGGTTTGGGTAGTAATTAATTTTTTACTGCCCAACCGATATTTAAGATACACCTCAAGTTATGGACTGCACTATACAAGATATCCAGATGCAAAATGGATATTCAATACAAAAGATTTCAAATCCACTAACGGATTTATCTTTATTATTGGAGAAGCTGCAGTGTTTTGAGAATCTTCTAAACAAACATGAATAGCCAGATTTACCATGGTATCTGAAGTTATAGTTTTAGATAAAGCTGAAGAAGAAGCGGAATGACTTCGAAAGTTTAGAAGATATTCCAAGATGGCCGGAACCTGTGCCTGCAATTTGTATACATTGCGATAGCCAATCTACAATTGGTAGGGCATAGAGTTGTTTGTATAACGGTAAATCTCGACACATTCGTCGAATACATAATACCATTAGATAGTTGCTCTCAAATGGAACTATCTCTTTTGATTATGAAAAAAATCAAAGGATAATGAAGCGCGCTTACGAAAAGTTTTAACAAGAGAGCAAGTATATCATCGAGGGGAATGGGTCTTAAGCCTATAAATTAAAGTTACATAGTGGAAACCCAATCTAACTGACTGGAGATCCCAAAATCTAGGTTCAAAAGGGACAACTAAATTATGTTAACTGAGTGTGAGCACTAAAAGAGTTAAACACTCTTATCTATTCCTATAATGATTTAAACCTGCCTGCAAAGGAGTTAGGATAAGCTATACTTTTAATGATTCTTATAGCTTGATAAAATCAAGTGGGGTATTGCAGGATACTCTTAATGAGCAATCACCTATTATGAGTAAGAAACATGGCCACTTCTATGAGAATTGATCAGGCTAAATTCTCTAGAGTACTCATAAGAAACCAGGCAGTGTTCGGGGCCAAAATGGACACAATCGTGAGAACCGAAGATGTTCGAAGGGGAATTGAGTGATATCTATTGTCTTGGTTTACACGAAAGGCTGAATAGTTCAAGACATAATGTTCACTAGTTAGCCGAGTAAATACGATAGTTATTCACTATGAAAAGGTTCAAAGCCAAAAGCTACCTATCTTGATGCAATAACTCTTCAAGGTTTAACTCTCTCATATTCCGAGTCAGTTCGTCGTTTTAATCAGACAATTTTCATTCATGTGGGGGATTATTGGATATCAATATATTATTTGGTGTATAAATACGAAATACGTATTCTAATACGTAGGTTGTCGTAAGTAGATATACGGTGCATAATTTATGTACACAATTGATATCATGTTTGAATGAGAAATTAATCTCTTTATACCCACTTTATGAGAAAGAAAGTTAGTTGATATTAGTGATTGGTGTGGAACCCCACATAGGATGAACAAAGGCATAAGCTTGTGGTATTTATAAGCCTTGTTTCCATGAGGGGTTGGGCCCCAAGGGGCACCCAAGTTTTGTGGTGGATGAAGACCTACACAACTTGAGCTGGACCACACGCGCGCCGCCGAGCCGGGCTAGGTCGGGTCGGGTTTGGGCAATAATTAATTTTTTACTACCGAACCGATATTTTTATTCAGTCCAAACCGAACCGGTTCAGTATTCTCCAACCAAGAGACTTGTCTGTTTAAGAAGTATCTTTTCAAACCAAACCTTTTTATTTGTTAAAAGTTTTGTCTGTTCGGTTTAAACTAAGAACCTTTTTATTTTCAAAAGCTGTCTGTTTGGCCGAACAGGTTTTGTTCCAAATGATGTGTCCGTTCCGAAAAGTCATCTGTTTTTCTATATAAACCTGAGCAATGCCTGTCTTTCAAAGTACCGAATTTTTTTCCTAATTTTTATATACTGCTCTTGTCTTTTCCTGTGTCTTCTGTGAGAGAGACCAACATTTTTCTGGTTCGTCGTGTTGCTAAAAGTGTGCTCTTGATTGCAACGTAATCGAGAAGGTCTGGGAGACTAATTGCGACATACTGTTAGCACCTCAGAGACAAGCAATAATCGTCTTAAGATCAAAGGTCAAACATTGACTCGATTATCTTTTTTTTGTATGCGGATTAACCTGTAAGTGTTGTCAATTTTTCATTCTGGATTGTTCGTATTTTTTATATGCTGTTCTGCCAGAATTATAGATAAATAATCTGTTTTTTAATCTTTTAATTTATATTTAATAGTAATACAATTTTGCTAATTGCTTACAGGATTGCCAACAATAATTCTATAATCATTATATACACATTAGTATAGAAACTAACTTATCCAAAAACTGAGCAGCTAAAAAGGAAAAAAAAAAAATCAAAGGTATCAGACGACCAAAAGAATGACAAAAATGAATAACAAATTTATATGGGACACCAAAGCTTTGAAGTCTGTTTTTTTAGGTGGCTAGTTTTTGACGTTATTGATTCCTTTGCTAGGTCCAGACGGTGGCACGGGTGCCTTGGGAAGCATGCTGAGGATCATGGGTCCATACTTTCCGGCGAGTCTTGGAGTTGGAGACCTCATCAGAATCCTCGCACGGGAGTTCTTGATTGGAACCATATGATCACATGGCAGAAGTAGTACTTGCGGCTTAGGATCTTGCTCCGGTACTTTGTGGAAGTCGTCAAGGGGAAGAGCAATAAGGTTGAAGGTTGGCTCTGTAGCTGGCAGGCCATTAGACAGAAAGTCATTCAGAAGCCTAGCTGAAGACAGTGAAGAAGATGTGAAGACGAATAAGATGAATACAAGAGGTGCGAGCTGATGGGTTTTACTGGAGGTAGCCATTAACGGTTTTGAGAGGGAAAAATTATGTGTGTTTTTGGCTTTGGCTTTTGGATTGATGAGTTTGCGGTGTCTGAGGTTTACTTTACTTATATACGAGGGAAATGGAAATTGTTGTGTTTGATGAGTTGAAAAAGTCAGTTGGGGGGGGGGGGGTTTAGAGTGATGATGAGCGTATGAGAAAAATGTTAAGTTTATGCGCTGCTATATTTGACTTAATATTCTTTTACTTACTCATTTTGATATTGATATTAGGTTTGAAAATGATGAACCTCATTCATTAATTTACTAATAAATTTAATTTAAGAATTGTTTTTCATAAAATTAATTAAGAGATTAGGGCATCTTGGAGTGGTTAGAAATATGTAAAAATTAAGTTCAATTAATTTGTAATTAGCCAAGTAGTATTGAAACTGATGAACCAAATAATGTAATTTGTAATTAACTAAGTAGTATTGAAATTGATGAATCAAATAGTATTACCATGTGGTCGCTGACGTTGTAAGAAGAGAAGGAAGAATGCAAGGAAAGTTCCATTCCAATATTCTCTACCTAAGGGTTTGACTTTGAATATGACTAATTGACTTTGTATTTTTAACATGCCATTCATTGCTCCACATTTGGACTTCCTATGCTACGCGTTCCACACTGATTTCACTTCTTTCCCAATTCCCACGCTATCCAAATTTCAAACCAAACCAAGCTTGAATTTCATTCTAGTTTTGCTTTTTATTAATTTAGTACAAATAAATAAATTTAAATAACTCAGGTCAGGCAGGTGCATTGTCAATTAATAAATAAATAAATAAATTTAAGAAAGCGTCGATTAATGTCAAAGGCTTCTTGCAAATGCCCATCAAGGAAACAAACTTTACCCAATTCCACAAACCCAGGTTGTTTTTATTTTATTTTACTTTAACATGAAAAACGCCTGTTGGGCAGCTGAAGGTGCATCAATTCATATATAAATTTTCGCCAACCACTCCTGCTTGTTTATGATCAACAAATACTATTAATTCTTCAATTAAAAGAAGGGTTTTGCTAACGAGTGTCCTTAGTGCACTTGTTAATAGAGGTGGCAATTGGGCGGGTTCGGGTCGGGTTCATTCGGGTTCGGGTTTATTCGGGTCGGGCTCATTCGGGTTCGGGCTCATTCGGGTTCGGGTCCATTCAGGTTCGGGCTCATTCGGGTTCGGGCCCATTCGGGTTCGGGTTCGGTCTGGGTTCGGGTTCGATCTGGGTACGGGTATGTTTTACATTATTTTATTTTATATTAGATGTAATCATTTTTACGTAATTTAAATATTTATATCTAAAAACAAATTATTAATTTTTTATTATTATTATTTTTATTTTTATACTTTTGCTATTATATGATATTTTTAATTATATTTATTTTTTAAAATTAATATTTGTTAGCACCAAAAGAATAAGAAATTAATTTGTTATATAAAATCAAATTTTGAAATAATTTATTATAAAAAATATGATATATTATAAATTAATATATTGATATTTAAAATAATTGATTTGATGAGCTCGAATTTCAAAATATAAATACATTATAATTTATATTCACTATAAAATAAAAAAACTTTTAAAAATAAATCCTGGCCTTCATCTATTCGTTTATATACTTATAAAATGCAAAAAATTTATGCTTATAGTCAAGATATATATATATATATATATATATATCGAGTACTTATATTTTTTTCATCAGTATAAAGTATAAATTATAAAATAGTACTAAAAAATATAATTTATATTTAAATTATACGTAATAAATATATAATTAATATGATTATTTATTAATATATAATAAATATACCCAAAACCAAAAGGCCATAAAACCCAAAACCCCATTAAATCCACCCGCTAAAATAAAATCACATGAAAGCCATAATCCAATTAAACCCACCCTAACCTAACCGCATAAGTATAACTAGAGCTGCTTATGGGCCGGGCCGGGCCGCGGCCCAGTTTTTTTTATTTTCTCTGCCCAGGCCTGGCCCTGGGTCGGCCCGGCCCGCCCGTTTAGGCCCGAAACACTGTTCATTGGAATAAAAAAATAATTTTTTTATTTTTTTATTTTTTTATAATTAAAATTAAATAAAATAATATTATAATCAAAATTACTGTTCCGGGCCGGGTCGGCCCGGAACACAAAATATCCTGCCCAGGCCCGGCCCGTGAGCAGGTCTAAGTATAACCCAAAAGGCCAAAATAATTGAATTATTGTCAATTTTTTTACCCTTATAGATTAATTGAATTATTGTCAAATTTTTTTTCACATCTTTAAAATTTTCAAGAATTTAAAATATTTAGATTGTAAATTCATCATGATATGAGACGTTAAAGTTATAACTTATAAGTACAAAATATAATTTACTTTTTGATAAAATTATTATTTCATCATATATATATATAATATATTAAATTTTAAATTTTAATTAAATTATTAAAAAAAATTAGAATAAAATTAATAATTAAAGTTATTGCTTTGTAAAAAAATAATAATTGCAATTTGTTTATTTTTATTTTTAGTATTAAATTCGGGTTCGGGTTCGGGCCGGTCTCGGGTTCGGGTCCATTCGGGTTCGGGCTCATTCGGGTTCGGGCTCATTCGGGTTCGGGCCCATTCGGGTTCGGGTCCATTCGGGTTCGGGTCCATTCGGGTTCGGGCCCATTCGGGTTCGGGTCCATTCGGGTTCGGGCTTTTTCGGGTTCGGGTTTTTGACTTTTTGGTCAAATCGGGTTTGGGCGGGTTCGAGTTCGGGTTTTCCTGGGCGGGTTTTCGGGTTCGGGTTCATTTTGCCATCTCTACTTGTTAAGGTTAGTTAATATACTATTTATAGTAATAATATTGTATTAAATGCAAAAGTTGACAATTTTATTCATCATTTTCGATGCATTGAATGGAGATATTACTATATATAGTAACCTTAACAAGTGCCCTTAGCAAAATCCTTAAAAGAATATCTTCATTTCATTTCCTTTCCCGTAACTCATTAAATGTTGCTATCAAACTCCACACACACAACCACACATATGATTAATGCTATGTTTGAAAATATAAATTTGAAAATTTGGATTTGAATTTTATTTGCTATATAAATTGTAAAAATGAAATGCATACATTACGTATAAATTAGTTAAGATTCAATATGATTATATATTTGAAAGGTATAAAAACATAAATTTTAAATTCACAAATAGCTATAAGTATTTCAAATTCACCACTAAATAGGCATCCAACAAATCTATGGATTTGAAAATAATCATCAATGTTACATTTAAATATGTTTTATTACATAATTTATACTATTTTTGAAATCCAAATCCAACTTTTGAAATTCAAATTTTCAAACGCAACTTAATTAAATTTTATCGCTTAGTCAATTGAGATAGCTAACACTTCAGTTCTGCGCACAACTTTTAATTAATTAAGTTCTTGATTTAGTCGATTAAAAAGATTCTAGTAGCAAAATTTGATCATGGAATGCTCCTTAAAGTATCAAGATTAATCGATTAACCAATAGTGAAACTTTCAAAACACATATTCCTCGACATTTATGCAATTTTAAAACTTCCAAAACATATATTCTTCGACATTTATGCAATTTTAAATTTTTTTGTATTTTTTAATAAAAACATTTAAAACAAAATTTATTATTGGTAATATATACATCATTGTTAAAGATATAATATTACCTAGATTATATTAGTCATTTATTATTAAATCATGATGATATGGATGTGGTTCAAAAAAATAGTCACAACTCACAATATTGCTTAGAGTTTTTCTAGATATTTTTCAATGAAAAATGTTAACTAATATTTAGTGATATTGATTAATGGATTTTGCAACCGAGTGTCCTTAAAGTATTCTTTAAGTTTATTAAATATAGTTAATATCTTTATCCAATGCATTGGAAATAATGAATAAAGTTATCAATTTTTGCATTTAATATAATAATATTATTATAAATAATATATTAACTAACCTTAAAGAGTGCCCAAATAGCACTCGTTAACAAACCCTTGATTAATATAATATTTAAGAAAACAATTATGTAATTAATACATTTTTTTTTTTTAAATTTAATGAATGCAATGCATTAATATAAAATCTTTTTTAAATAATATTCTAATAATCTTTAATCAGTGTTCATAAATACTGTTAACCGAGCCCATTGTATTATTTAAGGGATGCATATAAGTAATAGTTAAAAGATAATTAAAAATACTATTTAAGAAAATATTTTTGTATTTAATATACTATTTTAACTCAATTCAAAAAATATATATTAATTTCATTTTTTTTTTATAAAGGATTCGATTAACTGGTGCCTATAAACACTAATTCAGAATTATTTAATCATATTTTTAAGTTTTTTTTTTTATATATATATTTACTGCATTATTTTTAGTGAATTAAAAAAAAATTCATTAATTGTGCTTTTCTTTCTTTAAATATCACTTAACCAGTGCAGGAGATTTCCCTTTTATAAATATCAGTGTAACCAATATTATTAGACATTGATTAATATTTTTTATTATTTATATTAAAACAATTTTGAGAAGAAATTAATGAGAATGGGGTTTGGGATACTTAATAAATGATCCTTAACTAATTTAGATGATGGGGTGAGTCATTATTCTTGTTTGTTTTGTTTTGGTTGTTGTAATTGTTGGGTCAATTGGTCAATGAGAATTGAGAAGTCTTCCCTTCACCTACCAAAGTCTTAATCAAATTCCATTAGTAATTATGTCTATGAGGAAGAGGATTGATTATGAGTGAAAGAAACCCCACATTTAAATTAATACATCTAATTTGTTGCATTAGATTAAACCTCATAAATCTAATAATACTTCCTAATTAATTAATTTTAATTTTAAAGCATTCTTTCCCAAATTATCATGACTTCAACTTTTTCATTCTTTACCTTTTTTATTTTCATTATCATTATTCCTGCAACTATATCACTACTATATATATTCTATATATAAAATCACATAAAATTAAATAAGAGATTTATATTTGATGCATTATCTGGTTTATGAACAGTGTATAAATATATACACTATCAGTTTATCAAAGAAGCAAACAACAAACAACATAAGATCAAGATATGTAAAGGATAAGTCCAAAGTATTTCCCTTATGCATCCACGTAAGAATCTAGCTTTATTATTGAAAGAGAGAAATTTATTTACCCTCTCATGCATACTGGTATATATTTAATTTGATAGGTAACAGAAAGTGCGAAAGTGCACAAGATTTGGATTTCAGAATCTTATGGGAGCAAAAGCTATCTTTAGGGGAAGAACAAATTAATAAAAGCCAAGTTATTGAAGCAAAAGGAGAGGTAGGAAGAAACGAAAATCTGACTGGAGACAAACAAATTCATATGGTAATGGTGAGCTGACCCCACTCCCCATTACAAGGCAGTAGCCTTTTATTCTCTGATTATTAATTAAATTAATTCTCTCATCTTATCCTCTACCTAGCTATCACCAATTTTTTTTTATTATTATTATTATTATTAATGGGTATATATATAGTAACTTTGTTTAAAGATTATACATATATATATATGAAACTTAGGAAAGCAATCTGTTGAGCTCTTATATACATATATATGTTTTTCATAGGCAGACAATATATATTCAGATTTGTCAACAATGAGTTTAACTTAGTGCACTCAGTTCATGGATATGCTATGGTCAAAGGCAGCAAGTACTGATGATATATATATATATATATATATATATATAATAGCATTTATAGCATCTGTAATCTTATTCACATACATAAATTAATTATTAATAGCTTTGATTTCTCATTACCAAAAGTGATCAATTTACCATACTTTTGTCAATCCCATGTTCTGGCCCTTCTTTTTATGAATCTATAAAATAATACTATTTTGTCTTCTTAATTATAATCATGATGCCACCAAGCAAGTGCCCTATAAATTATTTAGATTGGTATATCTTAACCTAATTTCTTGAAAACTGCTTCTCCTTAATGAAAAAGTAGTCATCAGTTTGTGAAATGGGAAAGACTAAGAGGGAGCTGATGAAGCCCAGACCCAGTTTTGTGCTGCTTATTGCAGTACTGCTTCTAGTATCCATAATTATGTTTGAATGCAAGGTGGGTACTTGCAACAGGTTTAGCTGGAGTAGTAGTTGTGATCAAATGGAATTAACAAGAAGAAGAAGAAGAAGAAAACTTTTAGTTATAGACATGCAAGATCAAAGCATCTCAGCTGGTGATTATGATTCCAATGGTTTCTACACAAGGCAAGGTGATGTTCCAAGCCCAGGAATTGGTCATTGAAGTACTGATCATGATATCAGTTCTTGTTGTTTTCTCTTTCCATCTTCTCAATATGATTTTTCTCTTTCTTCTCCATATTTTCTCTTCCAATTCATCTATATATATATATATATATATATATATATGCTGCAATTGCTAATATATAAATTAAACATATATATACTTCTGTGAGTTTGTTTGTTTTTTATTTTATTTTTTTCTGTTTTTATCATGTCAAATCAGTAACAACTCAATATTTTTTGAAAAGATCATAACACATTGATTTTGACACTCTGATTAAGTAACAACTCAATTAGGCAAGGCAAGGTTAGCAACTCCTAATATATATTCCCCTGCCAGCAGGTTTTGGATGATTGGTTTGGGCAACCAAAGACCAAGTTAACATAATGGTGATGGTGTGTAATTAATTCTACTCCAATATTGCTTTTAGACAAAGGGATCGATGCACATACACATGCTTAGTTTTTACAATTATATCAGGTTAATTTGGTTTCTGCAAATTAATCCCCCATGCATGTCCCAAACAAAGCTCAACATTTTCTCCATACAAAAGAGTAAATGAGCTAATTAAAGGTCTTATCACCAAACAATTTTCAACTTGAGAATTGATTCCTGATTCCAGGAATCATCAAAACTAAGGGGGGCCAATAAGCCTTATATATGCTACAAATATATGTTATATATTTTAAAGAATTTTAATCTGAATTTTTTTAGAAAATAAATTGCTATTCAAATTACTTGTAACTTTTTTCCATAATTTCTTCATAACAAGGTTATTATTAAAGATTGATGTTATAGTAAATTTGTATTAATTTCTTGTGCATTTCAATTCATACATTGAAAACTAGTATCTATATATATATATATTATGTACATTTCTATAATACTATGTAAACTATAGGGATTATTTATAAAACAAGTAAAAAATTAAGTAATTATATGAAAGTTAAGAAATTTTTTTAAGCAGATCGTGGCTTGGGAAGAAGATTGAGCAGAAAACAATGTGGAAAGCTATTCTCAAGAGATTGTGAGATTTATTGAAAAGAATCATCACATCTCAAATCCCTATGCTTCATTAGTACCAGAGAAAATTTTCATTAAACCGTGAAGCTAGCCTACTACTATGATGAATGATCATGCATATCAGCATATGGCCATGGGGAAGCCAAATTTCCATTTTCCAATTCCTTGTAATGAAGTTTGGGCTTCATGCTTTGCCTGTTTAGAACTGGACAATATTTTCAATTTGGGCTTCAAGTTTTGAATTGATCATGCAATTTAGACAGTCTAAACCATTCAAGATTTGAGAAAGAAAAAAAAAAAAAAAAAAAAAAAAGAAAAGGGAAGAGAAGAGAAGAGAAGCAATACCAAAATGTTTAAAAAAAAAAAAAAAAGATTTTTTTATTTTATATTTGAGCCTACACTAACATGTCCAGGCTGCTTGATGTTGCCTGTAATGGCAGGGTCAGGCTCATTGCTTGTTCCAGTTTTCAGTTGACAGTTAACCTACAGTCGACCACATTTAAGGGATTTAGCCATGTAGCAAAATAGAAATTCTTGATTTGTAATTGATCCAAAGAAAGATACTTGATAAAACAAGTTGCTTTGCTTGGTAGGGAAGGTTTATTTTGTTGGTTCATATGCTAGTAGTAAACATATGGGCCATGGCTATTTGGTTGCAATAATCAATGCCAATTATAGCTCTAGAGAAGTAATAATTAGACATAGTTTTTTTTTGGAAGCTTGACTGTTTAAACTGTTTAGGTTTTATTGAGGATAGTGAAAAGTGATCATTTTTGCAAATTTGAACAGAATTTCATATAAGCATTTTGTCATATTTTTCTCCAATTAATGATGGCTCTCGTTCCCTTTCTTTTTTTGTTGAATTGAGGCTACTGAATTCAAATGCACAAATACTCGTTTTTGATCAAGAGACTGAGGTATGTCGAAATTGGGTAAACTTCTCTAATTTTTATGTTCTTTTGTACCCAATATTTGGATTAGATGCTTCATCATTATATTAGAGCTAGTTGCCATGCTGACCATTTTAATCCTATGACTCTTCTGTTTATCTTATCAGTTTATTTTGAGAGTTGGTGTGACATTATTATTTTTTAGTTGAAATATTCTTGAAAGAGTCCAAGTGTCCAACCATAAATTCCATTTTGCTAGAAAAAGAAAAAAAAAAAAAAAAAAACTTAAGCCCAAGGTTCATGCCTTTATTTGGTATAAGATTGTTATCAAGAAATAGTTTCCATTGACAAACGAAAAAAATAAGGTAATCTGAAAGTGAGTGAGAACCATACTTCACCTACCAATGAAATTGACATTGATAAACTATTTTGATCTCAATTTTGTCAAACTTGGTGCACAATTTGGAATTGGTGGCACCTCCTTTAGCTTTTAACTGTTGTTCTTGTCTATGTCTAACCTACCCCAAGGGCCAAAGCTATCCTATTGGCAAAGCTTCTCTAACCAGCATTCCACTTTCTCAACCCCACTATAATTAGCTGCTAAGTTGTTGCTTTCCACTTGTGAATGTGACTTTAAACCCTCAGAATTAAATATGTTTGTGGGTATAAATCATACTACAATGCATCAAACACTACTGTGACAGGAGAGAGTTAGACAGCTTTCAGTGGGTTTTTCTTTTTAAATATATTGGGGACAGAACATACATATGTGACAGGAAAAAATTAATAACTTTTTAGTCACATCTTCTAATGTAATTGTGAATTTATCTCTTTTTTGACTTTATTTTTTCAGCTTTAAAAAAGTTATATACTATAGTTTTCTTAATGCTTGAATTTAGTATTAGTGTGAAGTTTGCATTGAGCTTAGGGTCATATATCACCAAAATGATACAGTAGTTCAAAAGAATTGAAAGTTTAATGCTCTAGAAGTAGGGGTATGGTTTTATCTTAGGATGAAAATGTTGGATAATATTTGCTATATACTATATTAATCAGAATATAAAATATAAAAAAAAAAAAAATTCACACTATATAGAACTATATAGAACATAAACGAATTTCACTATATATATACGAACAGATTGAACAAATTACAAAGAACTGAATATACGAACACTTACAAGAATTGATTTGAAAAAATCAATATCGAGTCAAGATTGGACCTCTGACCTTAAGACGTTTTTTGTCTGTCTAAAGATGCTTACAGTTTGATGCAAATCGTCTCCTAGGTTTCCTCGATAATTGCTGCAAATGAGAGCACACTCGGGTGTAACACAACGAACCAGAAGAATGCTTTAGTCTCTTTCTCAGAAGACAGAATTAATTTGAGTGAATTAGTGATTAAAAAACAAACTCAGCAAGTCTGTATTTATAGCAATCAACCTGTCTGTTCGATAAAGACACACCACATGGAAGGAACATGTTTGATCAAACAGGCATACCCATTGGTTACGAACTGATTCGTTCAGGAAGGAAGCTGAACCAGCATGTCTTTAACCAAAAAGACAGATTCTGGAAAATAATACGAACATGTTCTGTCCTGGACCGAAAAGGCATGAATTAATCGGACAGTCTTAATAAGTTGGTTCGGCTGGGCAGCAAAAAGATTATTGATAACCCAAGCCCAAGTCCAATCTGACCCAGCCCGACTGCAGCGCGCATGTGTGTGGTCCAGCCCAGTTTGTGTAGGTCCTCACCCACCACAAAACTTGGGTGCCCCTTGGGGCCCAACCCAACATGGAACACAAGCCTATATAAACAACTAGCTAAGGCCAAACTATGTTCTATGTGGGATTGAATATCACACACAACTTCAACCAACTTTCTTCCTCTTCAAGTGGGTGTAAAATGAGATCAATTTCTCATTCACATTTTGATATCAATTGTGTACGTTAATTATACATCGTGTATCAAGTTACAACAACCTACCTATTAGAATATGTATTTCGTATGTATACGCAAAATTATAAGTTATGATATCCAACAATCCCCCACATGAATGAAAATTGTCTGATTAAAACGATGAACTGACTTGGAGTTTGAGAGAGACTTTCTTTAAAGAGTAATTGCATCAAGATAGGTAGCTTTTGGCCTTGAACCTTCTATAGTGACAACTATCAGATTTACTCGACTAACTATTGAACATGATATCTTGAACTATTCAGTCTTTCGTGTAAACCAAGACAATAGGTGTCACACAATTCCTCTTCGAACATCTTCGGTTCTCACAGTTGTGTTCATTTTGGCCCCGAACACTGCCTGGTTTCTATAAGTACTCTAGAAAATTTAGCTTGATCAATTCTCATAGAAGTGGCCACGTTTCTTACTCATAATAGGTGATTGCTTTTTAAGAGTATCCTGCAATACCCCACTTGATTTTATCAAGCTATAAGAATCATTAAAAGCATAACTTATCCTAACTCCTTTGCAGGCAACACTAATTCATCATAAGAATGGATAAGAGTGTTTAACTCTTTTAGTGCTCACACTAAGTTAACATAACTCGGTTGTCCCTTTGAACCTAGATCTTGGGATCTCCAGTCAGCTAGGTTGGGTTGCCATTATGTAACTTTAATTTATAGGCTTAAAACCTATTCCTCTTGATGATTTATTTACTTGTTCTCTTTTTAAACTTTTCGTAAGCGGATCCGCAATATTATCCTTTGATTTTAAATAATCAATAGAGATAATTTCATTTGAGAGCAACTGTCTAACGGTATTATGTCTTCGACGAATGTGTCAAGATTTACCGTTATACAAACAACTCTGTGCCCTACCAATTACAAATTGGCTATCGCAATGTATACAAATTGCAGACACAGATTTCGGCTAACTTGGAATATCTTCTAAAAATTCCGAATCCATTCCGCTTCTTCTCCAGCTTTATCTAAAGCTTAAAAATTCAGATTCCATAGTGAATCTGGCAATACATGTTTGTTTAGAAGATTTCCAAAACACTGCAGCTCCTTCAATAATAAAGATAAATCCGTTAGTGGATTTGAAATCTTTAGTATCGAATATCCATTTTGCATCACTGTACCTTTCAAGCACAGCTGGATATCTTGTATAGTGCAGTCCAAAACTTGAGGTGTATCTTAAATATCTAAGTACCCTCAAATGGCCTGCCAGGAATACTTGTAAATCTACTCAGTTTGCTAATTGAGTACGTTATGTCTTTACATTCATTTACAACCTAATGGTTTGCTTTCAGGGTCCGTGCCACTCTTGGCACTATCAGGGATCACCGATCCTATGGACAAGGTTTCATCCTCCGCTCCACAACGGGATAGTCATGGTAGCACCAAGGAATGCCGATACCACACCATGATATTCTTTCCCATTTACTATGTTGATATCCTCATCGACGTTAAGATCACACCCGAGTTCCCTTGTTGCATAGAGTTGACATTTTCTCACATGTCTTTCTCTTGCCCTCAAGGACTGGGTCATGATCCCTTCAAATGAGGCACCAAACACAATTTTAGGTCCTATAACGATCTTTTTAGACGAAGGAACAGATACCTTCGCAAGATACCCTTACACTTTCATGTATTTATATGATGGTCTTCGACCCTTCCATAATTCATATGGTGTCTTGCCTGATTTGTTGTGGGGTATTTAATTTAAAATATTATTAGCTATTAAAATAGCCTTCCCCCACAAGTTCTGAGATAACCCTGAACTAATCAACAAAGCATTCATCAATTCTTTCAACTTTCAGTTCTTGCGTTCTGCAATACCGTTTTGTTGAGGTTGAATAAGGAGCAGTGGTTTGATGGATGATACCATTTTCTGAGCAGAATTCATTAAACAATGAATCATACTCACCACCCCTATCACTCATTATTTTCTTGCTTAGTTGATTTTTGACCTCATTTTTAAAGAGCTTAAAAACTTCCAAGGCCTCGTCTTTGCTTCTTAGCAAAAAGACATAACAATATATTCTGCAATTGTCAATAAAAGTAATGAGATACTTTTTAACGCCTCTAGTTTGCACAAATTTTAAGTCATAAATATCATTGTGAATTAAATCTAGAGGTTCACTACTTCTTTCTATTGAATAGAAAGGAGCCTTAGCCAATTTGGATTCCAAACAATTTTTCGAAAGCATATCCAAATTGCTGATTCTTTGCAAGGTCTTGTAATTTACATGACCTATTCTACCATGCTATAAATTAGAGGAAAACATCAAATAAACAGAAAAAATTATTTAATTATTATTATTTGTTCTTTGGCACAACAACCATTACATTGAGCTTAAAAAGCCAATCATATAAATATCCTCTACCCACAAACATGCCATTTTTGGTGAGTACAAATTTATTTGACTCAAATATAAGTCTAAACTCGTTCTTGCTCAACAGAGAGCCGAAAATCAAATTCTTACGAACCAACATGTTTCCTCTTGTTGGTCTTATGCGAATGTTCAACAACATTTACCTTGGCTTCCATGGTCTGAACTTTAACCCCCTTTTCTGAACCACGATTATCCTCTTCGATTCTTAACCGAACAATCAAGTCCTCTAAGGTCATCTCCTTTCTCTTGTGCTTTAGATAGTTCTTGAAATCCTTCCACGAAGGAGGCAATTTCTCTATCAAAGCTGCCATCTCAAATGATTCACTAAGAATCATTCCTTCGGCAGTAATCTCATGGAGGATCAATTGATACTCTTGGACTTGACTAATCATGATTTTTGAGTCCACCATTTTGAAATCCAAAAGCCGGCCAACCATAAATTTCTTCGTGCCGGCATCCTCAGTTCTGTATTTTCTCTCTAAGGACTCTCATAGCTCTCTCGCTGTCTTGATTGGGCTATACATGTTATATAACGTGTTGTCCAATCCGTTGAGAATATAATTCTTGCATAGGTCTAATATATATATATATATATATATATATATATATATATATATATATATATATTAGACCTTCTCATGGGCCGGGCTATCCGCCCAAACCCGAAGGCCCGCTCGATATTTAGGAGGGTTTGGACAAAAATGTTAGACTCGAAAAATGGATTTGGACAAAATTTTAAGCCCATTTTCTAAACGGATTGGGCCTTGGATAGAGAGTTTTAAGCCCGAGCCCGGCCCAGCTCGAATAAGTATGATGAATTTAAAAAATGTTATTTAGTTAGGAACTGCTCCTTTGAAATACAACATGAAGGGTAAACTCATCACAAAGTTGTACTTGAGAGGAGCATGGAGTAGGAAGAACCATTTCCCCATTTGGCAAAGCATAAGATCACACTGATGTCTCATCAGGGATTCTTTATTTCTTTGCTAAGATAAAAATAAACTAAAATAAGAACTGCCTTTGCAACATCACTCTAGACATAGCATCACTTTAATTGCAATGATATGGGACTGCTAATACTAACTTAACCTGCAGAAACTGTAGCTTCAAAGAAAAAAAAAAAAACAATGGTAAAAAAAAACCTGAAAGGATAAGACAAAGCACTCGTACGATGAGAAGACAATAAATAACAAAACAAACTTAATACTAATACAAAACCATAGCTCTTGCCCTGTTGCCTCAAATTCGCTCCTTCACTACCATCAGATTTTGAGTTGTTCTAAATTCTGTACTGTCTCAAATTCTTAGCTGTTGCGCTTGCAGCTTCCTCTACTTGAGCAGGTGATTTGCTGTTTCGGCCTGAACAGACACAAAAGCTATTAGTATTTTGTATGGATCCGACCCAATCCGGCTATGCATGAGCAGGTCTAATATATATATATATATATATATATATATATATATATATATATATATGCTTACAAACGGTATTGAAACAAGCAAATCACGTAATCATTGGGTATAACATATATATTCTAAAAAATATATATTACCGAATTTAAAACACAGCCTTTCAATCTTGCATGAAACGGTGTCTTCTAATATTTATTTCTCAATGACCGAAACAACACCTCTCTCACAAGACACTTGCATGAAGGCGACGGATTCTATTATGACCGAATCAACACAAAGCTAAAAAAAAAATAAATTCTTTTAGCCATTTCCAACTTATTGGTCGACCACAGAGTTTATAAATAAACGAGTTTTCATGCATGAATAATTTTTTCAAACACATGTCAATGTCTCATGCATGAAAAATGTAACAAGATAAGTAGCAATTAAAAAAATGTTATAACAATATTTTATAACAAATATGCTACCAAAGTTATAAATATAATAACAATATATAGCATACGAATTGTATATAACATATAATATAACATATATATTAAACAAACAATATATATATATATATACATAAAACCACGATATGTATATATATGCTTACAAGCGGTAATGAAACTAACAAATCATGTAATCATTGGTTATAACATATATATATATTCTAAAAAATATATTACCGAATTTAAAACAAAACCTTTCAATCTTGCATGAAATGGTGTCCTCTAATATTTATATCTCAATGACGAAACAACACCTCTCTCACAAGACACTTGCATGAAGGCGACGGGTTCTATTATGACCGAATCAACACAAAGCTAAAAAAGAAAATCTTTTAGCCATTTCCAACTTATTGGTCGGCCACAGAGTTTATAAATAAACAAGTTTCCATGCATGAATAATTTTTTCAAACGCACATCAATGTCTCATGCATGAAAAATGTAACAAGATACAGTAACAATTAAAAAAATGTTATAACAATATTTTATAACAAATATGCTACCAAAGTTATAAATATAATAACAATATATCTGTATATAACATATAGGATAATATAACAAACAATATATATACAGTACCGAACTATATAAATATATATACAAAAAGTAAAACAAACAGTAGACTAATATGTTACTACTTATACGTTTATATGTATATAGTACACAGTATATATTAAAGCAATTTTGAGTTTTAGTGGCATTTTACTGACGGCGTTTTACATAAAAACACCGCTAAATGTATGACATTTAAAACAAAAAATCAGAGGGAAACAAAAACCGCTGCTAAATGTTTCTCAAATTACGCGGATTTTTTTTTACTGCTAACAAATTACCCGCCATTTCTATTAAAAGAAACACAACGTTTTTATTAGTGTATTTAGCGGTGTTTCTTATAAGAAACGCCGCTAAATGTTCTCATATAACGGCGTTTGTCTGATAAACGCCGCTAAATGTATGACATTGAAAAAAACAGAGAAAAACATTTAGCGGCGTTTGTATCCATAAACGCCGCTAAATATTGCAATTTAGCGGCGTTTGTCTTAGAAACGCCGCTAAATCTATGACATTGAAAAAAATCAGAGGAGAACATTTAGCGGCGTTTGTCTCCATAAACGCCGCTAAATGTTGCAATTTTAGCGACGTCTGTCTTAGAAACGCCGCTAATGTTGCAATTTAGCGGCGTTTGTCAGACAAATGCCGCTAAATGTATGACGTTTAAAAAAAATCAAAGGAGAACATTTAGCGGCGTTTGTCTCCATAAACGCCGCTAAATGTTGCAATTTAGCGGCGTTTGTCTGAGAAACGCCGCTAAATGTATTACATTTAAAAAAAATCAGAGGGGAACATTTAACGTTGTTTTTAGTATAAAAACGCCGCTAAATATTAAAAAAAAAAAATCGAGCGGCAAAATTTACCGCTTTTTTTAAAAATGAGATGAATAGATTTACAATGTAACAGCATTTGTTTCGACAAATGTCGCTATTTGCTGAAAGTATAATAAGTAACAGACCTATCTTCCTCTTTACCCAAAACACAAAACTCACTTTTTCTCCCTCTCTCTCTCCATCCTCCACACCCACCAGCTTCTAGGTCAAAGATTTAAGTAAAATTTTGTTAATCTTTTTACATTCTTAGAAGATTTTTGTTTGAAGGTAACAATTTTATATTTTTTGCATTTTGTAAATTGGGGGTTTTAATTTAAGTTTTTGCATTTTTTTCAGGTTCTAAACATTGAATTGGAAGAGGCATTTTGACAGATGATGAAACTTGGAGGTCAATTCTTTTACTTTTGCTTTCATTAACTTTAATCACTGGTTGTTTTACAAATTTGAAAAAAAATTGTAATAACTTGTAATGTTAGTGCAGGATTGGCAATAGGAGTTTTGAACCTTGCAATTGTTATATATTTACAGGTACAAATTAAATTTTATACTACATTGTCTTGTTTAATTTAAATTCCAATTGTTATAGGTTGATTATTTTGTGCTTTCTTAATAGAATTGTTGTATAATGATACTTTATAATATACTATTAAATTTTAATATATTTATGTTATATATTGATTGTAAACTACAATGTAAATATATTGAATAATATTATTAATTATAATTTTTAAATAAAAGAAATTGTATTTTTTTTTTACAAATTCTGAAAATTTAGTTGCGTTTTTATAACACAAACGCCGCTATATTTGTGAATATTAAAGAACGAAATTCTAAAATTAGCGGCGTTTATCGAGACAAACGCCGCTAAATGTTTCAATTTAGCGGCGTTTTTTATCCACAAACGCCGCTAATTTATTCTCAAATCCCATACGCT
Source organism: Fremontodendron californicum (assembly GCA_030761205.1). Lineage (NCBI taxonomy): Eukaryota > Viridiplantae > Streptophyta > Magnoliopsida > Malvales > Malvaceae > Fremontodendron > Fremontodendron californicum. The sequence continues at coordinate 230,317 of JAULJL010000054.1, read as the reverse complement.
GCAGTCCTACGCTGGCGTTTATAAACGTCGAGAAATAATGTAGCGGCATTTTTGTTTAAAACGCCGAAAAATTTTCCGACGTCGTTTTTCTCGACACTTTTAGCGACGCTTTTCTAAAACGTCGTTAAATTTGTAGCGGCATTTAAAAATGCCGCTATTATTAAAAAAAAAACGTCGCTGAAAACCTATTCTGTTGTAGTGATATAACAAATAAAAATGGCACAAAGAAAAAACGTCTTAAGATTATTGGATAATATTTGCTATATACTATATTAAACAGAATATAAAATATAAAAGAAATTCACACTATATAGAATAGAAATGAATTTCAATATATATATATATATACACACGAACAGATTACAAAGAACTGAATATACGAACACTTAACAGGAATTGATTTGAAAAAATCAATATCGGATCAAGGTTAGACCTCTGACTTTAAGACTTTTTGCCTGTCTAAAGGTGCTTACAGTTTGATGCAAATCGTCTTCCAGGTTTCCTTGATAATCGTTGCAAATGAGAGCACACTTGGATGCAACATAGCGAACCAGAAGAATGTTTTAGCCTCTCTCATAAGACATAATTAATTTGAGTGAACTAATGATTAAAAAACAGACTTAGAAAGTTTGTATTTATAGCAATCAACCTGCCTGTTCGGTAAAGACACACCACATGAAAGGAACCTATTTGATCAGAACAGGCACACCTACTGGTGACAAACAGGTTCGGTCAGGCAGGAAGCAGAACCAGCATGTCTTTATCGAAAAGACAGATTCTGAAAAATAACACGAACATGTTCGGTCCTAGATCGAAAAGGCATGAATTAATCGGATAGTCTTAATAAGTTGGTTCGTCTGGGCAGCAAAAAGATTATTGCTACCCAAGCTCAAGTCCGATCCGACCAAACCCGGCTAGGCGACGGTGCGCGTGTGGTCTAGTCCAATTTGTGTAGGTCATCGCCACAAAACTTGGGTGGCCCTTGGGATCCAACCCAAAATGAAACATAAGCTTATATAAACAACTAGCTAAGGCCAAACTATGTTTTATGCAAGATTGAATATCATACACAACTTCAACAAACTTTCTTCCTCTTCAAGTGGGTGTAAAATGAGATCAATTTCTCATTCACATTTTGATATCATTTATGTATTTAATTATACACTGTGTATCAAGTTATGATAATTTACATATTAAAATATGTATTTCGTATGTATACATAAAATTATAAGTGATGATATCCAAGAGAAAATGAAAAAAAAAAAAAAAATTCCGGTCATTCAGTTCAGATGCTGCTTTTGCACTAATAAATGATTTACATTTGAAGTGAACATGACATGGAAAAGACCAGTGTCCGAAGGCTATATTTATTAAGTGTTTCAATATTTCCGTTCATGTGAATCTTCATATATTATTTCTTTATATAAAAATGCTAAATTTTTTAAGCTTCTCCCCACGTTCTCTAATCTCTTCCCAATTTTCCTTTTCTTAATTTATTCTCTTTTACTGAACAATATTCGTCCTTGTCTGTTGGTACACAAATTTTAACAGCTTCTGGTCTGTTCATTTAACCTGCAAATTTCAAATCCATCCAAAACAGCCATTCCTTGCTGTCTTAATCGGTTAATCCTAAAACATCACTTCCTTTCATAAAAATCATTTCCTTTCACATGTTTATATATAGTTATAAACATTTCACATATCAGCTGCAATAATAAAAGTTCCAAGCTTGTGTAGAGTCTAGACTCTAGAGCTAAATGCAGCAAGGGTTCCATTTGGTTGACATTGATTTTCCAGAAGAAAAGAAGATAGACTCAGGTAAGTTTCTCTGTATCTATTTAGTTGTATTTGTTTCAATAAAGGGTTCAAGGGGATGGTTTTTTTTTAGCAAAGTTTGCATTTTTGTTTTGTTTTCTTCTGTGTTGTATTAATGGGGTTCTATCTATCATCTATGGGAGGTGCTACAGCTGTTTCCAGAATGAATAATATTGATAAAAATAGGGAGTCAGCCAATCTTACAAGATAAACCCAGTAACATGATGGGAGATGATGCAATCAAAAGGCTGTTTTATCTAAAATGTTGATATGGACAAAGTGGGTCTGCAAAAGGGAAGTCCCACTTAGGTGTATCAAAACAGAAAGAAGAAAAAGAAGAAAAAAAAAAGCTTAGCAGTGATGAGTTTGATGTTGTAATAAAAAGGGTTAGGAAAGGTGGTGAGTTGGTGCATTTGGATTAGTCTCATGGAGCTTCTCTGAATCACATGGGCTGCCCATCATATAGTCCTCATTTGCAATTAACTATAACATATTTCTGAATGGTCTATTGGGGAGGTAAATTGGTTTTGTTTTCTTTCAATTGCTTTTGAATTACTACCAAACCCCATTAATTTAAAGAAAATAATAATAAGAGCAACTTTACCTTTCATTTAACTGCCAAAAGCAGTTTCCCAGCTTTATCAAGCGAAAGAAAATGAAAGGTTTGCTTAAGTTAAGGTGGGAATTTGAGAAAGTTGTGGTCTTGTGGGGTATAGTAAATACATTGTGATTTTGATAAGCGGATGAAAAAAATGGACCTTCAAATCAGTTTTATTTCCTGGACACCTGTTTGGTTGTTGGTGTGATATATTAGTCTTGTAAATGTAACTGTCGTAGAATCACGTGATTGTGCTTTCTTGTAAATGTAACTGGAAAAAGAAAATATTTTTTATATAAAAGAAATGCAAAGAAAATAAATGAGGGCCCTTCTGCATTTAAGCATTCTGTCTGTATAATTCTAGTGTAGTTGAGCTTCAATCCTTTTTAAGGTTCCATATATTTTCTAGTAATTGGAATTTGGGTGTCACTTGGCTCCATTTTCCCTTCCTTTTTGTGAGATTTAAAGTTGCATAGTTTTCAAAGAGTTTGGTGGGGGATGTTATAGAGGTATGGAAGCCATGTGGGTGAATGTGACATGCTTTTTAATTTTATCTCCTCTATTTGCGGGTTTGTAAAGTAAGATACGCGTGGATAATCCTTGGAAATTTCATCTTGAAACTCCCTTGGTTTATTTTATTCTTTCTTTCAAATTTATGGTTCTGGATTGTGCCACTTAAGTTTGGCATATTGTTTCAGTGTTAATCTGCAGCTAATTGTGTTCACTTGCAAGAAACTCAGGCTGAAGATCGAGGCATAGTTATCATGGATCTTGAGTATGGGAAGTCCTTGGATACTTCAAAGGTTTTTGCGTTTAACTTTCAACCTGATTGCACGGATTTATATTTTCAAAATGCATATATTTATCAACTATTCCAAGTTATTGGTCATTTACTTTTTGTTTTTTGGAATAGCAAGACTTAGATTACTTGGTAGAAGGATTTATGGAGTTATCAATTGAATTACATGGTATGGCTTCAGTAACTTAGCTGACTTCTAGGAAATGTGTTGCAGAAGGGTTCTTGGAAGACCGCATTGCTTTTAGGATACCAAAGCCTCGGTGTAGTTTATGGGGACCTTAGTACTTCCCCTCTTTATGTCTACAAGAGCACATTTGCTGAAGACATTCAACATTCAGAGACAAATGAAGAGATTTATGGTGTTCTATCCTTTGTCTTCTGGACTCTTACTCTAGTCCCCTTATTCAAGTATGTGCTTGTGGTTCTTCGAGCCGATGACAATGGAGAGGGTAAGCATTTAAGCAATAGTGTCGTCCATATCATTTAGCCATTAAACTGAAACCTTTTATTGATAATTTTGATATTTGCAGGAGGTACTTTTGCATTGTATTCTCTGATATGCCGACATGCAAAAGTTAGTCTTCTGCCGAACCGACAGGTTGCTGATGAAGTACTCTCTACATATAAACTTGAGCACCCTCCAGAGAAAAAAAGCAGCTCAAGATTAAAAATGTGCCTTGAGAAGCATAAGGTCTTGCACACTGCTTTATTAATCTTGGTTCTCCTTGGTACTTGTATGGTAATTGGAGATGGAGTTCTCACTCCAGCAATTTCTGGTAAACCTCTTAGCAGTCAGTTACTTAAATTTGCAACTGATTTTTCTCAGTCACCGACTAATTACTATGTATTCTTGTATATGTAGTTTTCTCTGCTGTATCGGGCCTCGAGTTATCCATGTCCAAGGAACATCATCAATGTAAGCTCCTCGGCTTGCTATTTTAGATCTTGTTCTCATGTTTAAATTGCATTGAAGTCTCTAAATGTTACGCTGAGATAAAAACTTCTATTGTATTAACTGCAAAACACTTATTTTGTAGAGTTTAAATAGTAGAATGTAAAAGCAAGAATGTCAGAGCAGGGTTAGTTGCCTGATTGTTGAATGTTTTAATTTGGACTCAGACTGCTATTCATGTTCCTTGTTGGGAAGAAAGCAAAAAAACCTGGGAGAGAGCAGTGAGGTGTTAGGCTTATGGTGTTTACTCTTTGGCATATTAACTTTCTTTGAACTGTGGTTATCCTTTTAGACGAAGTTGATATCCTGAACTTTAGCAAAATAGATCTAAATTAGTTAAAGGAGTAGCTTGGTGCTTCCTTTTTGTCATTTCAAGTGATAAATGGATGGGGAATCCACTTGTCATTCTCATGTAGTAGTGAATAAAAGCCTGTTGGCGTGCAGGGATCATTCAACATCAAGTTGTGGTCTGCTATGTTACTCGGACTCGGGTGTGAGTGTCGGATACGGGTATGTGTCTGACAAGGGTATGTTCAGTTTTTTCTATGTTTTTCCATGTATTTGGAGGGTCATGTCCCCATAACCATGTCCGAATATGCGTCGGACACGGTTGTGGGATACGGATACTTCAAGAAAATGAAGATTCGGAGCAACATCATAGGTGGTCTGGAATTACCATATCCTGTTCTTTCTATTGGTTTTATCTGTTCCTCTTCCATTCTGTTTTTGGAAGTGATACTATTTCATAAGATTGATGGAAGGGCAGTTGGTGCTTTTTACTGTTTGTGAAATAAGGAGAACAAAGAAAATATTGAAGTTATGAGATTTCTGAAAAGAATTTTGTATATATACACAATTTACAATGCCCTAAGGTGGAAATAAAACATTATTCTGTTGGTGAATTGTTTTCCAGATAAGATTTTTACTCCTTTTTCAATTCCCTAAAATGGTTGATTTAATTTTTTTTTTTCTCGCTTCATGCTTGAGTATACAATCTATTTCAGTAATATGGGGGATGATTTTCACACTAGTTAACATAGAATTTTGTTTCAGTTGGCTTTTAAACAATAAGCTACATTTTCTAGTCTTTTACTTTCTTCCATCCTAGGTCCTGTTGACCTTCCAAGATATTATATGCCAGTTTTAAAAAAATGTTTGGTTTTTTAAGTATAGCTATATTTAGTTTAGGCATATACATCGTTAATTGCAGTCTTTGCTCTAATTTGCTGCCTCTTCATCTGAAATTCATGCCCTCATTTGCAGATGCGGTTATTCCAATCACTTGCTTCATTTTGGTGTGTCTTTTTGCACTTCAACACTATGGTACGCATCGGGTCGGATTTTTCTTTGCTCCAATTGTGTTAACATGGCTACTATGCATCAGTTCGCTTGGCTTATATAATATAATCCACTGGAACCCACATGTCTATCAAGCTCTTTCTCCGTATTACATGTTCAAGTTCTTGAAGAAGACAAGGAAAGGTGGATGGATGTCTTTGGGAGGCATACTGCTCTGCATAACAGGTGAGTTTGGAACATAAATACATATGGTAAATTTCATGTTGCATCGATGTCTTTTGTCCACTTCGCCGTTTATAGGTTCAATGTAATCTCCTTAACTCTTCGTGCCTGGGGGCGTAAGTTGATTTTTGTCCATGTTTAAGGTTTCACAGTCATATAAGATCATTATCTGACATTATTAGATCAAGTATTTTGGCAAAGTAGATCATCCTTTTCACAGTTATGATAGAGTTAACCTGCTAGTGAATATCTATATCCTTGGTAATATGATTTGGCTTGGTTGGGACATTCAAAAGTTTTACTCACATAATACTCAAGGGCCAAGGCAGGTGGCAGGATACCCTTTCCTATCAGTTGAGCTGAACATTTCGCATGATCTAATTTGCAAGGCCCATTGTACTAGCTGCAGTTACTTCAGATAACAATAATTCTGTTCTGTATCAAATTATTTCTTAATCTTCAAGCTAAGTCATTGGTAGACCATCTGAAAGTTTTTTATTGAAACTTGATATATATGAATAATTAATACCATAACCTTAAGTTTGGTTCATTGTGGCAACTGACAACCAACGAATGCCAATATTATGCTTGATTATTGATGCAGGCTCGGAGGCAATGTTTGCTGATCTTGGTCACTTCTCTTATGCTGCAATTCGGGTAACTCTAACATTATTCCTCTTCCAAGTTTTGATTTGATAGTAATGTCTTACCAACTCATGTGAGTTCAACGATGGCTACTAAAATGAAATTTAACCTTTGTCTTACTGCAGACTGCTTTTACCTTTCTGGTTTATCCAGCCCTTATATTGGCATATATGGGTCAAGCTGCTTACTTGTCTCAACACCATCATACAAGTTATCAGATCAGTTTCTATGTCTCAGTTCCAGGTATACCTCATCATCTGTTTTCAAAACCAAGAAAAAATGGTAGGAAGCTGACTGATGAAATATGGACATATAGATTTTCAGGCTGAGCATCCAAACCCCAACCTATCCCTTTTGTTCCCAAGAGCTAAGAAAAAGTGCATTAAATAAAACAATAGTTTGATAGTATAACACCACTTCATTTCTACCCAGCTTAAAAGGGATTGCAATATCACTCTGTTGCGTACATATCTGAATTCATGGTTGTAGACAAATAGAGTTGATTGCTTAATGGTTTTGTGTACAGAAAGTGTGAGATGGCCTGTGCTAATAATAGCAATTCTCGCTTCTGTTGTGGGAAGCCAAACAATCATTAGTGGAACATTCTCAATCATCAATCAGAGCCAATCACTTAGTTGTTTTCCTAGAGTCAAGGTTATTCACACCTCTGACAAGATACATGGCCAGATTTATATCCCTGAAATCAATTGGGTGCTCATGATCCTCTGCATTGCTGTGACCATTGGATTTAGAGACACAAAACACATGGGAAATGCATCAGGTAAGGTTAAACTTCATGCGTCCCAGATAATGATTTCCCAACATGAAGTCCATTTTCTTAGCTCTGGAAGATTATTCAATTTCTTGATTAAACTTCAGCAGAAAATGGTTTGAGGAAGATCTTTTTTATATTAGAAGAAAGGGAGAAGTTTGATGCATTACAATTTTGTTCTTATTTGTTTCAGGATTGGCAGTGATGACTGTGATGTTGGTGACTACGTGCCTCACTTCCCTGGTTATTATCCTCTGTTGGCATAAACCCCCTATTGTAGCTCTTTCCTTTCTTCTCTTCTTTGGTTCTATTGAGTTGCTTTACTTTTCAGCTTCACTCACCAAGTTCACTGAAGGAGCTTGGCTCCCTATTCTCTTGGCCCTTTTCCTCATGACAATCATGTTTGTATGGCATTATGCCACCATCAAGAAATATGAATTTGATCTCCACAATAAGGTATCACTAAAATGGCTATTAGCATTGGGTCCAAGCTTAGGAGTTGCTCGAGTACCGGGTATCGGCTTAGTTTTTACTGATCTCACCTCAGGAATCCCTGCTAACTTTTCTCGTTTTGTCACTAACCTTCCTGCCTTCCACCGTGTCCTTGTCTTTGTGTGTGTGAAATCAGTGCCTGTCCCTTTTGTGCCCCCGGCTGAGCGTTATCTTGTGGGCCGTGTGGGTCCTGCCACTCATCGGTCTTATAGGTGCATTGTCCGTTATGGATACCGAGATGTACACCAGGATGTTGATTCTTTTGAATCAGAACTAGTTGCCAGACTGGCTGATTTCATCCGCTATGATTGGCATCGAAGCCAGTACACCGAGGATGATGCTTCCCACTCTAATGAATCATCAAGTGAATGCAGATTAACCGTGATTGGAACAGTGGGATTTTCTGGCACACCAGCTTATGATATTGAGGAAAGTGTGCAACCAGCAAGTGTATCTGTTGGATTCTCAACAATAGAGAATTTAACAGATGTCATCGAAATGGAGCCTGTGGCTGTGGTAGGTGCTGTTGAAAGAAGAGTTAGATTTGCCATTGATGATGACTCTGAATCTGATGTGCGGACTGATATGGAGGTGCAGTTGCGTGAAGAACTAGAAGATCTTTTGGCAGCCCAAGAAGCAGGGACTGCATTCATACTAGGGCACTCACATGTTCGAACAAAGCAAGGATCATCTGTTTTAAAGAGATTGGCCATTAATTTTGGGTACAATTTCTTGAGAAGGAATTGCCGGGGAGCAGATGTGGCACTTAAGGTGCCACCAGTATCTTCGTTAGAGGTTGGCATGGTTTATGTGGTGTAAGCTTCTGATGTAATGTAAGTAGTTTTTGTAGCTTTATTATGTCATATAAAGATGGAAGTAAAAGAAGCAGCCACCCTTAAAAAGTAGTATCCAGCAGTTTTTGCAACTTCTTTTCATATTTTCAGATTACGGTCTCCTGAAGCTCGTACTTGTAGATTGAGGTGGGGTGTTAGAAAGTTATAACTTGTAAATTCATATTTTCAGATCACCTGCTTTCATATGTATGATGCAAATTCATATTTTTCTTGAATTGTAAATAAACAGAGGATGGAGAAGAGGACAAAACATGCAAGGTGAAGGTGTGCAAGAAAGATAAAAGGGGTGAAGCAAGGCTTAGGGAAATAGACAAGTATATATGGAAGATATGTTCATGTGGCTTGCATGCTTGGGGAAATCCAACTCAGGAAACTTCTTATATATAATTCATTATTATTCATACATAACTAATTAACTTGGTTAGATGGATGTGTTGAAACATTGGAGCATGATGGAGTGAGTGGTTTGAATGCTTTTTATATAATCTCCTACTTTGGAATTTGAATGGAATAGTAATAAGAAACAAGAGAAAGAGCAAACACCAAAATTTTCTACTTTTATTGTGTTTGTAGAACCATGATTGAAAAGAATTAAAAAAAAAATTGCCTTCAAATAACCAAATTCATTTAACCAAAATCATCAAAACTCTGAAAGATAAATTCCTAAACATTATAATAAAGAACTTAATCCAAATCCTTAATTCCTAAAACAAATAATGAATAACGAATAATGAATAATAATGTAGCTACTAATTAAATCTACCTAACGAAGCTGACATTTACTTCAACTGATTGGGATGAAGTTCCCAACACAATTTTGTGCAACCCAGATGCCAAAAGTGTGTAACCTTTCTCGTCCACAATTCTCAAGCTCTTGCAAGCATTAAGAGCAAACTTAACCTTTTTACTCTTTTTTGCTGCAACAAAAACTTTTTCAAATCCAATTACTTGTTTAATATGGGTTCCCACAATTCCCTCTGGAGGTTTTGAGTACACCATAATAACTTCACTGCCATCTCTGTCGCCCACGTTCTGCACTTCAACTTCAAAGGCTATTTCATTGTCACAACTTATATCATCAACTAGAACAGCTGCACATGATTGCTCAAAAGATTTGTTTTTGTAGCTCAACTTGCGACAATGCTGGAGCCTATTCAGTTTAATAGTGATTGGTACTTTTTTGGTTGTCAACTTATAGTTAAAGCTTGTGTAGCTTAGTCCATGTCCAAAAGGATATACCGTTGAACCATTGAAGAATTTGTATGTTCTCCCAGGGTAACGTAAGCTATCAACTGGACGTAATTGCATAGAATCCATGGGCAGCTTATCCACATAACCATTACGATACCACGTAAGGGGTAGTCTTCCTCCTGATTAATATTAAAAACTCATATTAAAATGATTGAAGTCGAATTGTGTTTGTGAAAATAAAGTGGCTTACCAGGATTGTATTTTCCAAAGACAACATCTGCAATGGCACGACCACCTTCCTGACCAGGATGTCCAACCCACAAGATTCCTTTGATTTTCTTATTAATGTAGTTTAGATTGGGGTCCGGATTAAGAAATGATGAGATATCAACCCCACCTGCAGACATGATTACAAGAATTACAGGTCCTTTGGAGGCTACAGCAACTTGGGTGATCAACTGGTTTTGGTAACCAGGAAGAAGAAGTTCCTCTCTATCCCTTCCCTCATTCTCAATTGATAAATCTGTACCCATTACAAGTACAGTTGCATCTGCTCGTTTAGCAGCTTGCGCGGCTGTAAAGATTAACTTATCATTCGGGCATTTTACTCCTTCACAACCCTGTTCGTATATCACTTTTCCAAAGGCAGAAAATCCCTTCAGTGGAGAAACATATCGGCAAGGGATACCTACAAAAATTAATGGAAGAAATTAAGCAATATATATTGAGTAAAGCTAGCCTGCTGTAAATCAATTGATGAGATGAATAATAATAAAATGGGCAATCTTAATTTGTAACAACCTTCATAATTCCCGATCATTGCTCTCGTAGCATTGGCAAGAGGACCGATTATTGCTATGTTGTTAAACGCATCAGTTTTCCATGGCAAGTTTCGTTCAATATTCTTGAGAAGCACAATTCCTTGCCTAGCTGATTCTGCAGCCAATTCTATGTGTTCTTCGGAACATATATCCTTCTTTCCAAGTGACATTAAAGATGGAATTCCATCAAAGAACCCAAGCCTCATTAGTACCACATAGAGGTAATTTAGAGATGTATCAATTTCTGCCTCCTTAACTTTTCCTTGACTGACTGATTTTTCAAGATGGCGAGGATAATAATCTCCACAGTCCAGATCTAAGCCTGCTTTTAGTGCATGTGCCACGGCATCTTCCGGTGTGTCACTCAGCCATTTGTGACGCTCAACCATCTCCAAAATAGAATCACAATCTGAAACTATATATCTGCAAAAGAGGAAAATATAAAATTAAACTAAATAAAATTTGATTTCAATAAATATATATTTTTATAACAAAAGTTAGATTTTTTTTTGGATATATACCCGTTAAATTTCCACTGTTCTCTGATTGTTTCCTTTAAAAGGCCAGGGTCAGCACAAGTTGGAATGCCGTTGACACGATTATAAGAGCACATTACACTACTTACATCACCATCTTTAACACACATTTCAAATGGACGAAGAAAAGTTTCCACCATATCTTGCTCAGTGACCTTTGCATCGAATGTTAATCGACTCACACCTTTCCAGTTATCAATGTCATAAGCAGCGGCGTGTTTGCAACATGCAGAAACCTTAAGAGGTCTAGAGCCAGTATGATTTGTATGTTCTTTTCCTTCAACATCTTGCAAACCTCTTACAAAGTTAGAGGCAAATGTACCCACTACAAAAGGATCTTCTCCAGGAGTCTCGGTGATCCTTCCCCATCTAGGGTCTCGTACGGGATTTATGACTGGACTCCAATAGGTTAATCCTGCATTCCCCAAATTGTACATTGCCCTTGCTTCTGTTGAAACAGCCTGTATAACAAACAAAAGTTACAAAGCAAGTAAATGGTGAAAAGATATTGCAAAAGCCAAAAAGTTATTAAATTTCGACTACCTTTCCAATGGTTTTCCAAAGAGACTGGTTAAATGCTGCAGTTGTGTGGATAACGGTGGGAAAGCTTGTTGCAGTAGGAATAAGCTCATTAAAGTATGTGCCATGGCCAACATGAGAGACACCATGCAAAGCTTCAGACCACCAATTATATCTAGGCAACCCTATTCTTATTACACCATTTGCTTGATCTCCCATCTGATGAGCCTTCTCTGTTAATGTCATCCTATCGACCAAGTCTTTGGCTCTAACTTCATAAGGAAGAGTTTTGTCACAATATGCAAAGTCAGCCATATTCAAACCCATCAATGCAAACCTTGTGGGGTGACAAACGTATGGAAATTTGTTTGGCACAGGATCAGGATTAAGTTTACCAGCAAAACAATTAGATAAAAAGAAAATAAGGAGGAGGAGAAAAAGGACATTGATGGAGTTTTTGGCACCCATAGTTATTTGTGCGGAGAAATTTTGCATTGAGAAAAGAACGACAGGTGACCCTATTTATATAAAAATCAGTGAATGAGATAAAGTATAATTAGATTAATCAACAACTTTGATAAGCACTAGCTATCATATAAAATTAGATAAAGATAATATTTTCACATTATTGTTATCGAAATATATAAAATAAAATAAAATAAAAAGAAAGATATATACTATGTACTTATAGGATTAGCAACAAGATCAAAATAAAAAATAAAAAAAACATCTTTAATCCCATATATATCATAAGATCAAAATTAATAAAATTTGTTCAATCCCATAACATTCTGTGAATATAAGAAATCACATGAAATTAAAACTGCTTTTACAAGCATTCATCTTTAAGATTTTTTGGTTGTAATTAGAGTAGCACTTAATTATGACACTTAAATGAATGTGTTGTTTTTTTTTTTGGATAGATTAATTAATTAATTGTTAAAACTTGAAAGAGATCGAATAAATTCAAAAGTTTTAAATGGATGACTTAATTGTCTAGAAAACGCATCAAAATTTTGGATCTTAAATTAGTAATCATATAATATGATCATACCACCATTAATTGTGGGTTCGCTCCAGTGTGGATATATAGTAATCATAACATATTATAATTCAAATTACAATAATTGCATTAATATTATTAAAGTAATTATTATTATAATTAAAAATTACGATACAATATACTTACCCAATATATATTTTATTGATATTCTTATATTGACATTTAATCATTATATTTTTTTTCTCTTCTCTATATAAAAGTGTGATCCAAAGTGTTTAAAAATAATTTACCTAATACTCCTGATAAATTATATATTATTAAGTTGTTACTAATTATTATTTATTATATTTATATTTTAATTAAATTAAATTAAAGTAACTAATTTATCATTAAATTATATATATATATATAACTTTCTATATATATATATATATTCAATTGAATGAATTGTTTTGATTAGACGAGTCCTGCTAAAACACAACCTGGAGAGTTTCATTGTAAGTTAGATGAGAATAGATAAAAGCAAATTAGCTAGGTAGGTATATCTATATCTATTGAAGAAGAAAAGAATTATTCATGGCATTAATCCTTTATATATTCTTATTAACAGTTGAAATATATATTTTAGAAATTTCTCTATTTATTTTACCCTATTTGGTCCTTAGTAATTAAATAGAAACTTTAGAGTGTTGGGACATCTGAACTGAACCAATTGATGCTCATCTCCAAAATATAACCACTGACTGACCATGTTGGCTCTAATTTGTTTTCATACATCAAAAAAAATAAAAGCTTTATTAGGAGATTGAATTTTCACAATGCATGCATCTTACAATACCCCAACACTCAAATCATAATGCAAATTAAGTTCAAATTCACATTTTCCAAAAACTTGTTCAAAACACCCGCGGCTTGGCAACAATAGTTGAATGCTTCAGAATATGCAAGCTGAACTGTCCTCCTTTCTCTGAAGTATCAATCTTAGACTGTCCTAGAGGAGGCGATAGCTCAAAGTTCTGCACTAAACGTCCCAATGTGATTCCTAAAATTGGCAGTGCAAGAATAATCCCTGGACAACTCCTCCTTCCAACTCCAAATGGAAGATACCTGAAGTCATTCCCATTTGCTTCAACCTTTGCTTCCTCCTCAAAAAACCTTTCGGGCCTGAACTCTTCTGGGTTCTTCCATTGGGCCGGGTTGTTGGCTAACCACCATGCATTCACAAGGATCTTGCTCTCTGCTGGAATGTCATACCCACCAAGCTTGGCATCATGGAGGTTCATGTGTGGGACTAATAGAGGGATGGCCATTCGGAGCCGGAGAGTCTCTTTGATCACTGCCTGGAGATATGGAAGTTTATAGGTGTCAGGTTCAGTAACCGGCACGCCGGGTCCGAGTACAGTGTCAAGTTCATTGCGGAGCTTCTGCTGGATCTCAGGATGGTTCACAAGCTCAGCAATGCCCCATTCAATTGACCATAATGTTGTTTCAATGGCTGTATCATCATAATAAAATTGCTTGAATTAATTAATAGATTTGGTATTTGACTAAGTACTAGTACATACTTTTAACAACAGCATTAGTTTCAATTACAAGACTGTTTTGTTCATTCAATTCAACCAATAAACAATGAGTAGGTATGATTAATTATCAGGCAGCATGCATACATATGAGTAGGAACTAGCAATATATGATCATAATTATATGGGATGGCAACTGGCAACCCAATTTGGTTGGTTAGTGGGTCTGGTCCCTGCACAGCTTATTCCAACAATCACCCACTTGGTAACAGTCTGTCACATGACCACAATAATTATTGCATTGAGCCAATTATTTGCCTTAAGAAATTCAATTCAATTCATGAATCATACGGAAAAATTCAAAGCTGTACACAGACTTAAAGGAAGATGATATTATCATCTAAAAACCCAATGAAAAAGTCCCATTTAAGCATATGACCAAGTTGTAGTATAGTACTCCAACTATACAGTATATACAGATAGCTAATTAGTAACTAAGGTGTTAGAAAAAGAAAAGCCAACCTTTAAATTTTTTACAGTAAAGTTCACATCTTGAGACATGTACATATCCTTAATCAATTTGAACATATAAACATTAATTTTCCGCACCTCTAAAACTTCATTTTTTGAAAGTAAAACATTAAACATGCATTGCTAATAGTAGTTTGCTTTAGGACCATTTCTTTCTTTCTTTTTTTGGTTACAAGTCCTTTAGGACCATTAGATGCTTCACTTTTGTACCCAAAAGTCTAGGTAGGTTGGAAAATTTGACCTTTACTATTGACTTATAGTTCAGCTGAATAAAAACTTGTGTATTCTAAAGGCAACAAAGAAGTCCTGAGGTTGGGCAGAGTTTGACCCAATTTTCAAAACTTAAACCACGAAAATATCTATAGTCCAAAGAGGAAACTAGGATTCTTACCAGCAACATTGATATTCTCAACAATGTAAAGAACATTGTCTTCATTGATCTCTCCTTTCTGCTGAGCATCAAGAATGTGATCTATGGCACATTTCAGAGCATTGTTGTCACTTCTTGTTGTGCTTGCAAGCTTCCTGCAAGATTAACATTCTTATATCTCTATTAAGTACTACTAGATTTGTTCCCTAGCTAGCAGGACTTTGTTATAATTAATCAGCTAAAAGTACCAGAAATTAACAGGGAAAGTACTTACTTCCTTTCCTCAAGGAAATAGTCCTTGAAGAGCTGCAATCTCATTTCCTTCACTTCCTTGCATAACTTCAAATACCCTCTCAAGAATGGCCTCAAAATGGGGATAAAATCACCATAGTTGTACTCAAAGCTCTGTGCCAATCTACTCCTCTCTCCATTCAGAGCCTTGAGCTTAACAAACAAAGGATCATCCTCACTCTCAAACCTCCTATCAAACATGATCCTATACATGTTATTGTACATCATAAGCTGCAATCTCCTCCTGAGAACAATCCCATTGGTCGCCGCCTCTGGATTCTTCCTCACATCTTCAACAACCCTGGCAGCCTCGTCTTCCCATCCATGTCTATACTGTTGCACAACCTTGTTGGTGAAGAAAGGAACGGTCATGATCCTCCTCATTTTGCGCCAGTGCTCACCGTACACAGTGAAAACCATGTCCTGTCCTTTGCCTGTGAAGATATCAAACACAACGTTTCTTGTTCTGGAACCAAACTCAACTCCTTGGGTGTGCAAAACTTCTTTGGCCAGCTCTGGTGAAGAGACAACCACAAGGTTACGCTGTCCCATGCGGAGCAAGAAAATGTCACCAAACTTGTTGGCTAAATCACTGAGGTTGCGGTGGTTCAAGTCATCGCCAACTTGGAGCCAGTTGCCGAAAAGAGGCACTGGGATGGGACCAGGGGGAAGTTTGAAGCGCTTGCCACGAAGTTTAGAGACTAAAATTGCTAAGATTATGGTAAAGAAGAGGGAAATGAGAGCTTTTTCTAGGAGGAGGAGGTCCATGTTGGAGTGTTGGTTTGGTTGAGGGGTGCGGGCTAGGAAATTAAGTGTGTGATCGAGTGGTGGAGTTTTATAGGGAATGAGAGTTAGGTTGCCATATATGAGGGAGGGGGTTGGCGGAGAAGAGCGGTGGTAGGTGGAGAGAGTTAGGTGAAATGAGAGAAAGCACGATGAAGATATAATAACCAAACCATGATGAAGATAATAAAAAAATAAAAAAAAAAGTTGGGTGCATGATAATGCTTTGACATTGAGATTGGATCGGATCAGCTCTAAACCAAAGTTAAATGTGCTTCAATTTTTATTTTTTGTCTGAATTAAATGTATGGCTGTAGTGGGTAGAACGTGGAGCAAAGTTTGTTAATTTGGCTGTTTTTGACTTTATAGCTAGATGGATAGATAGCCTATAACCTTCTCTCTTTTATTTTTTCTTTTCTTTGCTTTGTTTTGCAGTTTGCATATATGGTAGTTGTGTGGATTGTGATAGCTGATGCGCTAACCTAACATTAAGCAAATTTACATGTGACCTATGTTACATGGACTCGGGTTCGGGTGTCCGACACGGGTATGTATCTAAGGGTCCGACTCGTCTTTTGCTTAAAGTTTTGGACACTCAGAGTCGGCTAAAAAGTATCCGAAAATAGGATACGGATACGGGGATACGTTATTTAAAAAAATATCATAAAAATATTTTTTTATTTAAACCAAACCCAATACACATAACCCAAACCCATAACATATTTGGTCCCACTCCCATTGGGCCATGGGCCATCTCAGGTCCCAACCCATCCATAAACCATAAGGCCCTTTCACTCTTTCACTTCATCAATCTTCAGTGCCCTAGGACCACCCCCTTTCACTCTTTCAGACTTACAAGTTTCACAGAGTGCCAATGTTGAAATACGAGAAATCCAGAAGAGGTTGGAGAAGACAACTTTTTACTCTTTGGAGCTAAAGTTCACGAGATTGCGTATGCTTGCATGGTCAGATCATTGGTTTTCCTTTTTTGTTTTGATTCTTTACCTCTACCTCATTCTTCTCTTCTCTCCAAACTCTCTCTCCAGCACCCTAAAATCAGATCCAGAACCACCGTACCTCAATGCTCAGCACCGAGTCCGACTCGAATTCCGTGTCCGTACCCGTGTCGTGTCGACACGGGTACGGCACCCTAAAGTGCCGAGTCCATGTAACGGAGCATGTGACAACATCTAGCTAGAACAGACTTAGAAATGCAATAGAATACTATAATTGTAGTACTGGTTGGTGTTGAAAAATCCTGACTAGATCGTTCTATTCAATTGGAAATCTTGTTGACTAATTCAGTTCGATCGATATACAAAAACCTGAAAATTTAGTAAATCGATAAAAAATTGATAAAAAATCAATTTTATTATTTTATAATTAATTTCTTTTATAAGTGATGAAATTTAAATTTTTAACTTTTTAGCCATATATTAAAAATCATACCCTTAAACCAAGTTAATTAATTATTATAAATTTTTTTTTTTTAAATTGAATAATCCGATTTAATAAATTGAATCATTAACCTAAATGTCTCACCAATTTTACTTCCTGTTCGATTTTTTATTCATTGGTACTAGTACAATGAAACGAAATGATGACATGTTAGTGTATTTGGTTCTTCTTGGGCCTTTGTTAATGCAAAGTGAGGAGGTGATGATGAGTAGTGGGACAGTCTTTGTTGGATGGATCCAATTTTTAGGACCACGTTTTAATCCCATACTGAAACAGTGAAGGGTCTTTTGTCCTCTGCTCTGGATATATGATATGATCCTATTCACATTAATTTTCGACTCAGTCCCTTCAACTGTCTGCTTATTTTCAGTAGGTTTAAGGCTAAGCTAAGGGCCAACACCTGCATATGACTTTCCACTATTACCAATGAGGAACCTTATGTTACCGATACCTTAATAAGAACATCAACCTTTTTTCAGAAGACCAATATTTGGGATATTGACAACTGAGAGAGACCACAGAAAGAGAGCCGGAAGGCTTATTTCATGTATTCAATTAGCTCTGCTTTTGTCAAAAAGCAAATTTTGCCCTTGACACTTGACACTCAAATTCAAGGAACTGAACATGTATCATCACTCATCTAATTGGTCTACAAAGAAAATTCTAAAGACTATATCCTATTCTAGTTGATGTCTAAATGGAACATGAATATACCAAACATTTTCCTTTTGGACAATTACCTTCAATGCTCTGTGTCCTACCTTGTTCAGTATGACTCCAAGATCCTCTTTTCTTTTTCCTATTTTCTTTCGCTCCAAGATCATCCGAGGTCCACGAATAAACCAGGTCAAAATCCCCTGCCAAAAAAAAAAAAAAAAACTCTAATAACATATCCGGACATGGGTGGGATATGATCCCCCAAAGACTCTCCAAATACATGGAAAAACTTAGCATAAATCAAACATACCCGTGTCGGACACATACCCATGTCCGACACTCACACCCGAGTCCGAGTAACATAGATCAGATCATACTTGGAGTGCAACCTTTCTTTCTCTTTGGTTGGTGCTGGCAGAGGAATGTAGTCCTTTAACTCTAGGTTTTTCACAGGAAAGTTCACTGCAAAAGATAGACATTAAGTTAGTATAAAGTTAAAAAAACCAGGTTAGCACCCATTAGGTATACTGACTATATTTGATCAAACAAATTCTAAATATTTACAAGAACTCACCCAATGTTGGGTTCTTTTCTCTGAAGAAATTATTCCTAGTAAAGTGGCGCATGTTTAGTATCAAGTTCTGTGGCAATCTGGTGAAACAATATCTCATCCTTGCTGGAGGACAAACAGTAGTCGTTACAGTCTCACCATCAAACTTCTTCAGTATATTGAACAAAGGAAACTATAACAAAATGATAAATAAAATTAATCTTGATACACTAAAAGCATCACAAATCACAAATTCCCTAGTCAGTTGCCCACTCAAAGTTTATTTCATGAGAGCATTTTCATTCATTCTACTGATCAGCAGAGCCAACCACTAAAAAACATAAAGACTATTATTAGAATTAAAGGCATTTGGCTTTCTCTGCACGATCAACATTGACTTGCATAAGCTTCTCTAGCCATTCATAACTCCCCTCTAATGCAAGTGTCATTTAAATTATCAACTAGACTTAAAATACTGTATGCCAGACCTGGTAATGAGTTTATAGATACTGGTCGCATGTGCAAATGATGTCTGTTAATCTGATGGATATGTGTGGTTTTTGCATGTTTAGCCACCATTACGAAGTCAAGGTGCATATCATGAAAGAAAGGGAGTGGGGAGGAGGGTATAAGATAAGAGAACTTATCAAAAGTGGAGAAAATACACTAAAAATTCCGAACCTTTTGAACATATTTGTTCACAATTCAAATCATGCAAATCCAATCCAAGCATCAAAAAGGGCATTCTTAAGTTTCAGCAGCAACATTATCCTTCTCAATTACACCATCCATAATTTTTGGAGCTTCATTTTGTTCCCGACCACTTTCTTTCTTCTCAGTGATAGCTTTGTTCTGTGTCTCTTGTACAACTTACAGTTCCCCCTATTATACCAAATTGTAAAATAAGTACAATGAAATGACTTAAACAAAATACCAAAGCATAAAATAATGACTTAATGAGTGCAAGGTTTTAATTAGAACCTGAAAGCACTTATGGACGATGCTGCTACTTTTCTTTGAAGTTCTAAGATCCACATGCAATGTATTAAGAAGCCATGACCTGAATTCTACTGGCTCAGACTACACACCTATTCGAAACCGCTTTTTACTGGCTTTCATAACTTCTTGTAGAAACTCATGAGGGCTCACATGTTGACACAAGCAATTTGAAAAACCATGAATCTAGTGTGCTCCAGAAGCATAATCTTTGCAATACAATAAGCATGATATCCAACCTGTCCTTTAAAGTTTAGAGCATGCCAAATCTTCCGTGTTAGTTCTCCAAAGCGATGAACACATGGAGATTTACTGTGCTGGTAATTTTCAGGGACAAGGAATAAGCTCCTTAAGGAAGTAACTAAAGATTGAATGGTGACATTTACAAAATCAGTCTTTTGAATATTATTCAGCCCCACCTGAAGATTTGCACAAGTCGCGAGACAATATTAACACAAAAGAAGAAAAAAGTTAAGTTCACTTATCTTAACTGCACCTGCTTTGGTGTTTTTGGCAGAATGAGTAATAAATAAATATCTACTTTTGAATTTGAGAACAAAGATGAAGTACCATTCCCAGAAGGTAATCTGAATCGTCAAGTGCTCTGGAGTCTGGACCATTGCTTGTTCTTGTCAAGTTGTTCACTTGTTCTCTGTAAAACCTGCAAATACAGAGCCCAAAAAAGAAACTATAAGTGCTTGAAAGTGAAGACATCTATTTACCCAAAAAAAAGTTGAAAATTAAAAAGAAACCATGTGCAAATATAAACCAATAAAGAATACTTGTTAGCTAAAGGCTGTAAAGAAAACGTGAACTTCATGCAAGCAAGCTAATCCACAGTGAATGAAAAGAAAAAGGGAGGAGCAAGTAAGAGCAATGAAGTGAGATATGAGCAAACCTTGGGTTTAGAACATAACGTATATCACCCAATGATGGGTCATTAACTTCATATCCATCGGGAAGATAATACACCTTCTCTGTTCGAAGATTGATGTAGACATGATGTCCTGCTTCTAGACTATGAGTATAATAAGCATGGGTTTTTTCCCTCTTCCTTGGTAATATTTCCCACATTCAAATTCGACAAAGAGACCGAACAAAACTTCTTAAAATCAAAATCCAGAACCTGGTAAGGTAAAACACAACTTAATAACACCATTTGACAAACCCTAAGAGAAAAATAAAGTACCTATTCAAATTTTCAACAGTTACGAGTAAAGTTACTTACCTGGTGTTTAACGGTATCAGGGTAAGGGCAGTCTCTTCGTTGATCAATCTGGCGCCTTTGATTCCCCAGAATTGATCCTTGCCCAAATGGATCATCATCGTCGTCTTGGTCTTGGTCTTTTTCACTTTCAATGACAGTGTGAGTGTGACCATTCCCTTCAGACCTTGCTGCTCCACTATGTTGTTTTCCCGCGCCGGCGCGACTCAATGCCCTCCTTTCGTCATCGTTATAAGGCACGAGTGGCTGATCTGAAGGTGAAGATAGCCAATCCACAACTCTCTGGCGTTTCAACTCCCTTTCCCCGTCCACACTATTACCTTCTTCCCTATTAGTTTTCATCGTTTTTTTATTTTCGCTCCTTCCTTCACTGTCTGAGTATCCGCTGTTAAAACACAAAACCTTTCATTTCATGAATTAAGATCTTCTATTGCATTCCATCATCAACTAAGCAGGGAAATTCATATTTTTAGCTCAAATAGCCCAATAACGAAACCTGAAAAGTTGAAATTCTTTTGTTTTCGGTTTTTGGTTTCTAACGAAAGATGGGCTTGATTAAAGCTGTCCATGGGCGCCGCGTTGGATAAAATCCATTGATACTTGAAAATTTTTATCCAAGACGGCTCAAAAAAGTCTAATATTATTTAAAATAACTAAAATACAATTTTTTATTAATTAAATAAATAAAAAACATTTTAAAATTTCTGTATTAACTGATAAAAATAAAAAATTATGTAATAGTCTATGACGTATAAGTGTAAGTTTTGGTGGACGTATACATATATATATAAATATATTTTAATTATTTGTAATATAATAATAATAATAATAATAGTAAGTGATATTGGGGGGCCTCCAAGTCCAACATGTTATTGACATATGTGTGTGTTGTGTAATAATGGGACCCATGGGAATGGTGACCTCAGTGGGTATGTGTTGTGTGTTTCCTGTGATTTTCTCTGCCAAAGTGCGGACCCAATGGGTCATGACCCATGACGTAGGGGTCAAGGCTTCAATCCCAACCCAAATGACCAACAAATTTGGTAAACAACATAGAAAACAAATGAAATTACTAAGACGTTTCTTCCTTCCTTCACCTTTGGAGATTTGTAATTTAAACTTATGATTGTTATTTTATGATTTTAGTTTTTTTATCGATGATATTTATTGTAATAATATTTTTTACGTTCGTAATTACGATAAATACGATAAGATCAAAAATACATTCGCGATCATAATTTAAATCCTTGCAAAAACACATCTACGATCATAATTTAAATCCTTGCTTCCATCAACTCTTTCAACATGAAGAATATGTTTAGTAGAGTGAAAAAGTGAAAAGACAAATATAGGAGAGTGGAGAAATAGAAAATAAATTTTGGATGTGTTTGGTATAAGCAAGAAAAATAAATAAATAAAATAAATATATATATATATATATATGAAAAATTATCATTTTTCACATCTATTAATAAAAACAAATCACTAGATTAGAAGAGAAAAAAAATGAGAGTGATGTGAGTCAAGTATGTGTATATTTACAAGATTATTCATATTTTTTAAATTTTAATGATAAAATAATATTTTTTTTTATTTTCTTTTTTATCATTTTTAATCATGCCAAACAAGGAATATTTTTGCTTTTCATTTTTCTATCTATCGCATAATATGAAAAGAAATATATATTTTCTAATTTCCTTTCATTATTCTATTCTAGCAAAGCCGAAGTGAATCCACAAGAAGAAATTTTCTTTCCAATTAATAGTCAAAGAAAGGTTCAAACCGCAGAAAATTTTCCACGCTCCCAAACGACGTAGTTTCAATGTGATGTGTGCAAAATCTATGGGAAACAGCTGGTGACTGTTGGAGACAGTTAGGAAACCGTTGGAGGCAGTTAGAGATTCAGTTTACTGTTGCAAAGTTGTTACATGATTTGTTAATCAGTTAGTTAGTTAGTTAATGAACTCAATTAATGAGCTGGAAGTATAAAACATGTAACCAATGTACTGATCTGATATGAATGGAATTACAGAATTTCTCTCAAACTCTCTCTTCTTCTCTTCTTCCTCTCTTAGGTTTGTTCTTCTTCAAGAACTCGAAAACTGTTCTTAACTTCAGCTTCCCTGTGTATTGAAGGTCTGGAAATTAGCATACACCAAGTGGTATCAGAGACTCTTTTCTGGCACTTGCGATGGCTGACAACACCCGCTCCCATGATGCTCGCAAATTTGAAGAAGCTATCAAGGGATCCTTGAAGGAGCTGTTGAGTAGAGTTCAGGGTCAAGAACATCAGCAAGAAAGGACATTTGCAGCTCTTAAACAGGACATCACTGCTCTTACCCTGCAACAGAATTTGTTAATGGATCAGTTGCATAATGTGGAG
The DNA here is from genome assembly GCA_030761205.1 of Fremontodendron californicum. Taxonomy (NCBI): domain Eukaryota; kingdom Viridiplantae; phylum Streptophyta; class Magnoliopsida; order Malvales; family Malvaceae; genus Fremontodendron; species Fremontodendron californicum. Next base: position 207,035 of record JAULJL010000054.1, on the reverse strand, counting down.
ACCAATGCTCAAACGGGACAACAAGGGAAGGGCCAATACTTTGCCACTAGACAGTCTAAAGTGGATTTCCCAAGATTTAATAGGGATGACTTGGGAGGTTGGATCTTCAGATGCCAACAATTTTTTGAATTGGATGGCACACCAGAAGGGGCCAAGATCAAACTGGCTGTCATTAACTTGGAAGGCAGGGCCCTTCAATGGCATCAAAACTGGATTAAGTACAAAGGAGGCAATGCTGCAGCTTCTTGGGATGAGTATGTCCAGGCTTTGGAAGCAAGGTTTGGCAACAAGTTGTATGGGGACTACATAACTGAGCTTCTGAACTTCAAACAGACAGGTACCGTAGCTCAGTTCCATGATCATTTTGAGTTCTTAATTGGTAGAGTTGACATTACTGAAGAATATGCCATCAGCTTCTTCTTGAAAGGTTTAAAAGAAGCTATACAAAAACTAGTTCGAATGTTTATGCCAAAAACTCTTCCCACGCCCTTGCTTTGGCACAATTACAAGAATCTACACTAGACACCTTACATCGAGAGTTAGCACCCAATATGACCAGAAAACAACCACTCTTTAACTCTGCACCTGTCCTTAAACCATCAGATTTCAAACCAAATCTGACACCTATACCAAGAACTCAGCCTACACCACCTACATATCCCAGACCACTCTACAACTCAACCAAGAAACCTGATCGACCTCCCAATCTAAGAACCAGTGTTGATTTTGATGAAAAGAGAGCAAAGGGACTGTGTTTTTGGTGTGATGATAAATATGAACCCGGGCACCAGTGTAGACAAAGACAATTATATTCGATTGAGCTCCGTGAGATTGAAGAAGATCCACATGCTGAGGTTAGTCAAGAAATTGAAGAATTAGAGGATGATAATCCTCAAATATCGGTGCATGCCATGAATGGCAACAGTGAGCAGGGCTACAGAACTATGAGAGTCACTGTATATGTGAAAAAGAAACCTCTACACATTCTGATAGACTCGGGAAGTACTCATAACTTCCTAGATGAAAATCTTGCAAAAAAATGGGGAGCAAGATTATGAGCATTGGACCATTGAAGGTAGGAGTGGCTGATGGCAACAGTGTCCTATGTCAAGCTATGTGTAAAGGGTTAGCTTGGACTCTACAAGGCACTACCTTCACCACAGATGTGTTACTTTTGCCATTGAGCTGTTGTGATATGGTGTTAGGGGTCCAATGGTTAGAAACTTTAGGCGTGATACAGTGGGACTTCAAGCAACTGAGGATGGAGTTCACTGTCAATGGGAAAAGACATGTGCTTAGGGGGAGTCAGACTCACCCAACGGTCAAGGCAGTTTCTAGCAAACAAATGGCTAAACTCCTACCATATTCATCTCAGTGCTCATTAATTCAATTATGTTGCATTGACTTGGATAAGACACCTGAGTTTTCACTCAGCCCAACCAGCCTCAGCCATGAAGAAGAAACCCCGATCCCTACAGAAATTCAACAACTTTTGACCCAATACAAGGAACTGTTTGATGAACCTCGGGGACTACCTCCTCATAGAGGACATGATCACAAGATCGTATTGAAAGAAGGAGTCTCTACAGTTAATGTGAGACCATACAGATATTCATCATTTTAGAAAGATGTGATTGAACAGATGAGTAAAGAAATGTTGGCAACATGGCTCATTCAACACAGCAACAGTCTTTTCTCCTCGCCTGTAGTCCTTGTGAAGAAGAAGGATGCCACATGGAGGATGTGTATAGATTATAGGGAGCTGAATAAGGGTACAATCAAGGACAAGTATCCCATCCCTATCATTGAAGAGCTGTTCGAGGAATTACATGGTTCTGCTTGGTTTTCTAAGATCGATTTGCGTTCAGGATATCATCAAATCAGGATGCATCCTCCTGACATACCCAAAACAACCTTTAGAACTCATGACGGCCACTACGAGTTCTTGGTCATGTCTTTCGGTCTCACTAACGCACCATCTACGTTTCAGAGCTTGATGAACGACATTTTCAGACCTTATTTGCGCAAATTTGCATTGGTGTTCTTTGATGACATATTAGTTTACAGCAGGCATCTTGGGGACCATGTACAACATTTGGAGACAGTGTTTCGAATTCTGCAACAACATTCCTTGGTCGCCAAGCGCAGCAAATGTTACTTTGCTCAACAGAGGGTGGAATATCTGGGCCATATCATATCAGCTGCTGGGGTTTCGACTGACCCTAAAAAGATTGAAGCAGTTCAGCAATGGCCAACCCCAAAGATTGTGAAACAATTAAAAGGGTTCCTGGGTTTAACAGGTTACTACAGAAGATTTGTGAAGAACTATGGCCTCATTTGTAGACCTCTTACAGAATTGTTGAAGAAGGATCAGTTCCAATGGAACGCACAAGCTGAGGTGGCATTTCAGGAGCTTAAGACTGTGATGACATCTGCACCTGTGCTAGCATTGCTTGATTTCTCACAAAATTTTGTTATTGAAACAGATGCTTCAGGTAGGGGAATTGGTGCTGTACTGATGCAGACAGGACATCCTATTGCTTATATCAGTAAAATCCTTTCTGCCAGGCATCAAGGGTTCTCAGTGTATGAAAAAAAATTGTTAGCTATAGTGTATGCAGTCACCAAATGGCATCATTACTTAGTTGGCTGACATTTCAGCATCAGAAAGGACCATCAGAGTTTAAAACATTTACTGCAACAAAGAATTTCCCATCCGGGTCAACATGCGTGGCTCACCAAACTGATGGGCTATGACTATGATATTTGTTATAAAAAAGGAAAAGAGAACACTGTTGCAGATGCACTGTCTAGGATGCCATCATGTGAGTTGCTACTCATGGCTGTCACAGGTGTTTCAGCAGACTTATGGCCACAGATTCAGAACAGCTGGGTCTCGGATGCTTCCTTAAGGGAACTTATTCATCAGCTCAAGCTCCAGCCAACTTCAGACAATCTGTATACCTGGAAGGATGATCAGCTAAGGAGGAAGGGTCGGTTGGTAATTGGTAATGATGCTCCCTTGCGTACCAGACTTATTCAACTGTACCATAGTGGACGGTTAGGAGGACACTCAGGGGTTCAGGCCACAACCAAAAGACTTACGATTATGTTTTACTGGAAGGGTCTGGCCAAACAAGTATGGCAATTCATACGTGAGTGTGATGTTTGTCAGCGTTTTAAATATGATTCAAGTGCTTCACCAGGGCTTCTCCAACCACTTCCAATTCCTGCTGAAGCATGGTCCCAGGTGAGTCTAGATTTTATTGAAGGTCTACCTCATTCATATGGCAAGTCAGTCATCCTTGTGGTGGTGGATCGATTGACTAAATATGCCCACTTCATCAGCATGTCCCATCCCTACTCAGCTCTAACAGTGGCTCAATGTTACATGGATTTTGTATTCAAACTTCATGGTTTGCCCAATGTCATTATCGTTAATCGATGTCTGGAGACCTACTTGCGATGTGTTTCAGGGGATCAACCGACGGCCTGGAGTAAGTGGTTGTCTCTGGCCGAATGGTGGTATAACACCAATCATCATTCAGCCACGAATATCACTCCCTTTGAGGCTCTATATGGATATCCTCTTCCCCTGCATGTTCCTTATTTTCCAGGGGATTCTCACGTTCAGACAGTGGACACGAGCCTACAAGCTAGGGAAGCCATGATGCAACTTCTCAAGCATCACCTGGGACGTGCTCAACAACGGATGAAGGCTCATGCTGATAAACATCGCAGTGACAGTCAGTTTCAAATACGCGATTGGGTGTATTTGAAATTGCAGCCATATCGACAGAACTCTCTAGCTGATAGGCAATGTCAGAAGTTAGCTCCGAGGTATTTTGGCCCATACCAGATCATGGACAAGGTGAGGTCTGTGGCTTATAGGTTGGCACTTCCTGCTAGTGCAAAACTTCACCCTGTCTTCCATGTGTCCCAGTTAAAAAGAAAGGTGGGAAATGCTATACCTATCCAATCACACTTGCCTCTACCAAACCAGTCACCAACATTGGAGCCAGTGGCTGTTTTGGACAGGAGAATGGTCAAGAGGGGAAACAAACATGCCACTCAGGTTTTGGTTCATTGGTCAAATTCATTTCCTGAAGATGCAACGTGGGAATACTTGTACGATTTGCAATGGCAGTTTCCTGACTTCCAACCTTGAGGACAAGGTTTTTGTATGGGGAAGGGATTGATGTGTGCAAAATCTATGGGAAATAGCTGGTGATCGTTGGAGACAGTTGGGAAACCGTTGGAGGCAGTTAGAGATTCAGTTTACTGTTGCAAAGTTATTACATGATTTGTTAATCAATTAGTTAGTTCAAGAACTCGAAAGCTGTTCTTAACTTCAGCTTCCCTGTGTATTGAAGATCTGGAAATTAGCATACACCACAATGAGGCAAGGTCTAGATGAAGACGACTTTCAACTCTCAAGGGGCGGGGCCGGGGATGGTTGATGGCCAAAGTAGACGCAGACTTGGTCATTTTTCCAAACTTCTTTTACCCTTTCTGTACCGTGTAGAAGGAACATAAAATACTTTGAAATTTTTTCCTTTCTCCTTAATTTCTTTCTTTCATATGAAGCCCGCAGCAGCTTAGAAATTAACACACCAGAAAAGGGCTATCTTTAATATAAAATACTTTGAAATTTTTTCCTTTCTCCTTAATTTCTTTCTTTCATATGAAGCCCGCAGCAGCTTAGAAATTAACACACCAGAAAAGGGCTATCTTTAAATCCCATTTAAGATTTCCTTCATTTATATATGTTCAAATCCAGAACAAAGCAAAAACACCCTGAAACCATGGAAGAAGAGACTTTCTCTTTAATCCTTTATGGCTGTAAGTTAGCTAAAGACCTTGAATCAAACCTAGGGAATTTGGCCAACCACCCAAACATCCTTTCCAAGTCTTGTGATGATATCAGAAAGATTTTTGCTACTGCCAAAGAACGTTTAAATGCTCAAGACCCGGCTTTGTTCCGCGAACCTCAGAATTCATCATCACAGGAGCAGCAGCAGCTGCAGACTGATCCCAGTTTGCAGGAATGGCTAAAGTATGGTGGTGTTATTACACAAGCAATGGACATGATTCAACATCAGCTTTTAGCTGGAAAAACTACATTCGAGATCAATGAAATAATGGGTGGAAAGAATTTGTTGGAAAGTTCTACTTCTGCTTCTGCACGATTGAAGGGAGAGATCCAGGCAATGGATGTATCAGATTCTGGTAGAGGTCCTTCATCCTCATCGCAACGACCGCGAAGAAGGTGAGAAACTTTCGAGTTTATATATGTCGTCAATGTAGTTCTGCATATTGTATGTATTAAAAAAAAAAAAAAGGGATTAGTTCTCACATGTTGAAACTTTAGGTCATCTTATTAATTAATTACTCATACGCTATCATTTTTCCTTGAAACTTCAGTAAAACCAAAAAAGCAATTCCATATATATTTCCATTAGTGCTTTTCCTACAGGTTCTTTAGAAAACCAAATCCTTTAATTAATTACTGAAGTAATACCCAATTGACAAGAAGAAAGCTTCTTTGATTTTTTTCTTTATAGTTTAAGTTATCAGAATGAAATTGAAGAGTTGAGGAAAAAGAAAATGTGTCATGAAAGTTAAAGCAAGGCAAAAGCACATAAATTTGCAAGCACTTTGTTGGACTTAGATTTAGTTATTGATTGGTGCAGCAGGAAGGATGAAGAAGAGAAACGCAGAATGAGAGTAGCGGCTCCTGAGATGGGAAATACTGATGTTCCACCCGAGGATAACTACACTTGGAGAAAATATGGGCAGAAAGAAATTCTGGGTTCAAGCTACCCTAGGTAATTATTAATTACTAAACATTAGTTTCTTATATCATTCCCCATTAATTAGCAAAAAGAATTTTGATTGATTAGCTGGTAAAATCTATATATATTGCCCTATATGAGTAGACCTGATAATTTGTGTGCTTTTTTATTTTATTAAAATCGTTATATTTATATAAATTTTGATACGTTAATAATTCATTTTATATAGATTGGGACACATTCGTGTATTCGTATTAGTTTTTAGTTTTGTATTTTAATTATTTTTCTCATATTATATTCGTATCGTATCCAAAATCATCGGATCTATGTCGTTATTTAGTTCGAAACGATTAATGTTCTAAATGGGGTACATGCATTAAACTATATATATATATATATATATATATATATATATATATGCATGCATACATGTTTTAATTCATATACATATGTGATACTATATTATATGGTATATATAAATAAATAAATAATACCTCATTCAATTGTTAATATAGAAGATGAGCTTAATTAATTATATAGTAATGATGTCTAGGTAACAAGTTAAATTAAATTTAAGTTTCCAGAAATCATCATCTTTAGAAGCATGGGAAGGGATTCTCATAACTCTTGCATGCAGATGCAGCTACCTCTTTACTGATGATGATTATATCTTGTATGTTGCCCAAACAAACAAACAAACAAAAAAGAAAAGGAAAAATGATAATCGTGTGGTGTGGGTTGATTTGATGATTTCAGGGCTTACTACAGGTGCACCCACCAAAAGATGTATAACTGCCCTGCAAAGAAGCAAGTTCAGCGTCTGGATAATGATTTTTACACATTTGAGGTAACATATATTGGTGAGCACACCTGCCACATGTCATCCACCGCACCCTCAATTCCGCCGCCACCCCCACTACTAGAAATAAGCACACAACCTGATGATCAGATGATGATCCTGACCCAATTACCTATGGTTACTGATCAGCCGACACCAACGTCCACTACTTCTTCGTCAGTTCCTCTAGGGAGATGGCTCTCAATGGGGCCCGGAGGAAGTGGTAGTGGCGGAGCAGCAGCAGCAGCAGGTGGCTCCACCACAGCTGGCAACCGATATGGAAGGGATGTTGTGGAGTATCCAGCAGTGGCGGATATGGCTGATGTAATGTTTAATTCTGGTAGCAGCAGCAGCAATAGCATGGATTTTATATTTCCTAGTTTGGAGGCAGGTGGAAGTAGTGCAGGGGACAAGAAAAATTGATGAAATTTGGTAAAGATCACTAGAGATTAAGACAACACAATAGTAGAAACAAACTATTCATTAATTGGCGGACACTCATTGGACTAATCTCCTATTCTATTAAGGATTTTGTTAACGAGTGCTTTAAAGATACTCTTTAAGATTATTAAATATAGTAATATTTTCAATCAATACATTGAAAATGATGAATAAAGTTGTCAACTTTTACATTTAATATGATGTTATTACTATAAATAATATATTAATTAACCTTAAAAAATGCTCTAAAAACACTTGTTAACAAAATCCTTCTATTAAATAGCTTTTTCAATGCGCATAATATAGATGAATTTTGCCACTTAATTTTTTTTTCCTTTTAGTAACAAAATGCAGACAATAAATATTGTCCAAGTTAGGACAGCCCCAACTTGCAAAAATTGTTTGATATATCTGTGTTTGATAATGAAAACTAAAAGTAGATTTTTGCACGCCTATGAAAAGGCTTCAATGGTTGTTGTCGCAACCTAAAAAATAACGACGAGTCTCATCGCAAGACTTTATTATTCGTTAAGCGTGACATTAAAAAAAAACGAGGAAAAGTCGACTTAATTCCTCTAGAAAAATGAAGGTTTTGAAAATGACCTTAAAAAAGACATGGAGTCGCCACCAATCTTTTTTAGCTAGGTGTGATCGGCCACCTATTAAAACCGGTTTTATAAAAATATTTTAAAAATTAATTAAAATATTTTTAAAACCAATTTCAAGTCTGCGTTAAAACCAGAGAAATCAAAGAAACGGGTTCGGGAGTCGGTTACGTGCGGGGAAGGATTAGCACCCCCACAACGCCCATATAAATCGGTACCTTATTAACCGTGTGTTATCTCAAGTCTCGATAAAAATTGGTTTTAAATTTAGTATTTCAAATTAATTCCCAATTTAAAGAAAAATAATTCCATTTTTTTTATTGAAAATGATCCGGAATTTATAAATTCAAAATTTTCCTATATTCCCCAACAAACGTGGCAAAATATAAAATTTTTTATTAGTTTTGGAAAACTTTCCGAATCATTCTCTTTTTGAAAGAAAGATATTCCTTTATTAATGATAATTGATGATATTCCCTCCAGCAAACCCGGTAGAGAACTCATGAATTATTTTAACTCGGGAATATCTTTATATTTTTTTTTATTGAAAACCATTATCTTTTTTTGGAAACATTTAAAAGAAATGAATATGTATATGCATGACATAAATAAAATGACATAGTACAGTCTAAATAATATAATGCAACCTAAATGACATGACAAATATGAATGGTATGGCATATAATTTAAATGACATGGAATAAAATAATGCTATCATATAATATGCATGAAAATAAAAATGCAATGCATGAAATGTATTTTTTTCCTTTTATTAAGGAAATCCGTATATCTAAAAAGATATCCGGCTACCTTAGGAAAATATGTCAAATTAAATATTCTAAAACCAAAATACTTTGTGATTGTTTGAAAACAATTTTGAGAAGCTTGAATAAAAACTGGGCTAAAATTTTTTTAAATGGCTCTAATTTCCTAAGTTTAAAAATCTGGACTTGACTACCCTTAACCCGAGACTTGAAAAACCATTTTTAGAGTTTAAAAAGGCTTAGAAACTACCCTAAGTCAGTAGCTAACCCTCCTAATCAGCCCACTCTAAGTAAATTAACCAAAACAGAAAAATGGTTTCTCTTTAAATTCAATTCTGACTCCACTGTCCAGTTTTAATCCACGATTTTTTACCCTATTTTTAAAAATTCCAAAAATTCTGAAAAAAATACTGGAGACTCAGGACATGTAAAACTACACGAGAAAAAATCGGCTTAATTTTCGAATCAAAGATGAATTCCCAGAAAAATCAGAGATATATGAGTTTTTGGAGGAGAAAAAAAACTGCTTTGTTTTTCTTTAAATTCAATTCTGACTCCACTGTCCAGTTTTAATCCACGATTTTTTACCCTATTTTTAAAAATTCCAAAAATTCTGAAAAAATTACTGGAGACTCAGGACATGTAAAACTACACGATAAAAAATCGGCTTAATTTTCTGATCAAAAATGAATTCCCAGAAAAATCAGAGATGTACGAGTTTTTGGAGGAGAAAAAACTGGTTTGTTTTTCTTTAAATTCAATTCTGACTCCACTGTCCAGTTTTAATCCACGATTTTTTACCCTATTTCTAAAAATTCCAAAAATTCTGAAAAAATTACTGGAGACTCAGGACATGTAAAGCTACACGATAAAAAATCGGCTTAATTTTCTGATCAAAGATGAATTCCCAGAAAAATCAGAGATGTACGAGTTTTTGGAGGAGAAAAAAAACTGCTTTGCCAGCACATTTTTTTGTCTTTGATAAAATCATTTAAAAATCAAAGTAAAAATATTTGAAACTCATAAAATGACTTGAAAGCAGTAGCTAGGACTTTTTGAAAGTTAGATAAAAAATGGCTAAGTAAAAAAAATCACAAAGGTAGAATAATCAACTTGACAAACTTAATTTTCCACAAGTGTGCTCAAGAGAGCATGACTTTGAACCATCAATTGGCTCAAGTCATTATTCAAGTGGTATGAACATGAAATGCATGAAATAATGAAGCAAACATAATGCATGAAATGCATGGATTTAAAACTAAATATAAGGAAAATGCATGACATAAATAATATGGCCTAGACCTAACATGAACTTGCATGGCAATAAATGCAACCTAGACCTAAGATATGCATGGCATTTTCACAAACACAAGGCATGCTTAATTCAAAAATCCAACCAAATATCATGCAAATGCAAAAACCTAACAACTAGCATGACAAAAATACAACACACAATGCAAAACACATGGAGTAGCCAAATGGCCTCAAGCTCCAACAAGCATGGCATTTTCACAAACACTTGGTATGCTAGCATGAAAAACTAAGTCATAACACAAAAATCACACAAGCATTTTCACAAACACCTAATATACCAAATCTAAAACATGCTCACTAAGATATAAAACAAGAATCATGCAAAGAATCACACAAGCATTTTCACAAACACTTAATATGCTAACTCTAAAACATGCTCAAATTTAAACAACATGAAAACAGAAAATTAAAAATGCAAAAACATGATATCTAAGACATAAATGGCAACAAACAAAGCAACCAAATTAAATATAACTTAAGAACATGAAATAACATAACACTTAAAACATCAAAAACAAAGAAAATAGCATAAACAATATGGTAAAATGAATTGAAACAACAACTTAAAATAAATAATGTAGGCCATTTGGCCATGGTGAGTTTATTGTAAAAAAAATGTAAAAAAAAAAATACTTAAGAAAGGAAATGAAGGAAGAACAAGAAACATTATTTTAAAATGAAAACTCACCAAGTAGAGATTAAAATAGCAAAAAACAAGAATAGAAAATGAAAGTGCAAGAGTTGGTGCTCAAGAGCAACCTCAAGAAGCTAATATTTCAAGCTTTTCTCTTCAAACTTTCCTTTTTTTCTAAACTTTTCTTTTTTTGCTCTCAACCAAGAAGATAAAAACTAAGAAAAACTAAGAGAAATCAGCCAAAATGGCAAAGAAGAAACCAAAATCTGCCTCCCCCCCTTAGGGCTAGCCTTAATGCATGGTTATATAGCCTCCAAGATGTTGTCATTTTTGTGTAACCTAATTTCCATCAAATGGCCAATAATTCAAGATGAAAAGTCATGAAATTACCACCTTTAGATTAGCATCTCAGCCCTCTCAAATTACAGCTATGCAAAAATAATGTTGACATCTTTCTTAACCTATGTGGTTTAATCACCATGGCTTGATCAAAGAGAATGGTTAACTAACTCTTGATTTTTAACCACTTGATTAAAAAAAAAAAAAATTTTAAGCTTCCTCCTTTCTTTGGGCTTGGGCATGCCAGCACTTCTCTTTTCCAGCCCAACTCTGATTTTTTTGAAGGGCCAAAAAAGCCCTTTTCGGTTGCTTGGGTGAAATGACCATTTTGCCCCCCAGATGCAAATAAATATCAAACGGACTCCAAATTCAATTTTTCTTTTTTTAATACTTCCAAAATAATAAAATATTGAGTTCTGGAAGTTTTCAAAATTATCCGAGTCCGTTTGCTATTTATTTGGATTTTTTCTTCCCAAAAATGCCCTTTTATGCCCCTACATTTTACCATTTTTTAAACGAGCTCCAAATCAAGATTTTTCTTCACCAATCTCTTCAAAATAATTAAAAAGTGTGATCTGGAAGTTTTCGTAATTTTTGGAGCTCATTTGGTATTTTTTGGGATTTATCGGCTTGAATTACTACATAGGAGGCCCGGGATTTGGCCATTTTGCAAACGAACTCGGAATCAAGATTTTCTTTCGCCAATCTCTTCCAAATAATTTAAAAATGAGATTTGCCAAATTTCAGAATTTTTGGAGTCCATTTGCTATTTTTCCGGAATTTATCTTTTTGAATTACTGCATAAGAAGCCCGGGATTTGGCCACTTTGCAAACGAACTCGGAATCAAGATTTTCTTTCTCCAATCTCTTTCAAATGATTTAAAAATGAGATTGACAAATTTTCCATAATTTTCGGAGTCCATTTGCTATTTTTCCCAAATTTTTCCAATTTTGCCCTTTAACCTCCGAAACCCGGTTTTGCTCAAAACAAATCCGATTTTCAGATTTTCTTCAATCTGAGCCTTGGGCCATCCTTTTTAACCATTCTTCATCCATTGGGGGCTTTGGTCTTACCAAGTCGGGTCATTTCTGTGATTCTTCCCGATTTCACCGAAATCCACTAGAAACCCTAATTCTCGGTTTTCTCCCGGATTGACTTTTCTTTCGGTTTTTCTTGCAAGTGACTTCTCCATTACCCGTAGTCAGTGCTTATCTTTCATTTGGAACCTTCAATTTCGACCAGTTTGATCGTTTAAGCACTTTTCCCCAAATTTCTTGGATTAGGGTTTCTTTTCTACTGAATCTCCAAATCCCAACTTCCGAACTCCATATCTTTCAATGTAGACCTCGGATTATCAAAATTCTTTCGCCATTTTTCAATTGAACTGAAAATCTTGATTTTGAAAGTGGGTTGACTTTTTCAGTAGTTGACTTTTTGGGGTTGACTTTTTCGGGGTTGACTTTTTTTCAAGTTTGTCTTTTTGTGCTCGCCCTCTTAAACTAAGTCTCGGAGTACCACCTGCAGGATGAAAACAGTCTTTTTATACTCGGAATCATCAATATGGGAAGAAAACATACATGTTTAGTGGTCCGGACAAAATTAGGTGTCTACAGCTGCCCCTCTTTGGCTATTGCTGAGAATCAGGAATCAGGCAAAGATAAACCAACACTAATTTTGTACGGTCAGTGACATCACATGTGAAGGAAAGGGAAAGGGGTTTCTTTTTCATTTTAATTTTTTTCATTTTCTATTTTTCATTTTTTCATTTTTTTCTTCTTTCTTCTTTTTTTCTTTTTTCTTTTTTCCTTTTTTTTTATTTTTTTTTATTTTTTTATTTTTTTATTTTTTTTTCTATTTTCTCTTTTTTCATTTTTTTTTTTTAAAACAATAAATTGAAGATTTTGTCCTTAAATTGAATTCCCTGCCTAAACAAGGCTCGATTCGTCTTAAGGGAATGAATTCGATTTCAAAAGAAAAATTTATGCTCGAAGGGCTTTAAAATTGGTGCCCGAAGGTCTTAAAATGGTGCCCGGAGGTCTTAAAAATTGGTGCCCGGAGGTCTTAAAAATTGGTGCCCGGAGGTCTTACCCCTGAAAAAAGTTATGCCCGGAGGTCTTAAAGATGTTGCCCGGAGGTCTTACCTGTGATTTGAAAAATTATGCCCGGAGGTCTTAAAAAATGGTGCCCGGAGGTCTTACCCCTGAAAAAAGTTATGCCCGGAGGTCTTAAAGATGTTGCCCAGAGGTCTTACCTATGATTTGAAAAAAATTATGCCCGGAGGTCTTAAAAATTAGTGCCCGGAGGTCTTACCCCTAAAAAAAATAATGCCCGGAGGTCTTAAAGATGTTGCCCGGAGGTCTTACCTGTGATTTGAAAAATTATGCCCGGAGGTCTTAAAAATGGTGCCCATAGGCCTTACCCCTGAAAAAAAGAGTTATGCCCGGAGGTCTTAAAGATGTTGCCCGGAGGTCTTACTTGTGATTTGAAAAATTATGCCCAGAGGTCTTAAAATGGTGCCCGGAGGTCTTAAAGATTGGTGCCCGGAGGTCTTACCTGTGATTTGAAAAAAATGCGCTGTATGCGACTTTAAAAATGATGCCCGGAGGTTTTAAGAATGGTGCCCGTAGGCCTTACCCCTGAAAAAAGTTATGCCCGGAGGTCTTAAAGATGTTGCCCGGAGGTCTTAAAGATATTGCCCGGAGGTCTTACCTGTGATTTGAAAAATTATGCCCGGAGGTCTTAAAAATGTTCTTTGAAGAATTGTTGAAAATTACCCTAACGATTTTGAGAAGATGCGAATGCTTTTTGATGCAGATGCAGGTGTTGAATAAGACACGAAATGACTTAAACTGGTGCAAATGTCTTTAATGCAAATGTAAATGACTTGGATTGATGCCCATGTTTCATGATGCAGATGCCCCTACTAATTGTGTTCATGTAACTGGTTTATGAATGGTGTAACTACAATTACCACACAGTAATGAAAATGCAATGATTCTAGAAATGATGCAATTGCTTGAGATGACACAAATACGAATTCCATGAAGAATGTAAATGTAAAGGTAAAATACAGATGCTTATGGAATAATGCCAATGCAAATACCCATGAATGATGCAAATGCTTGCCGACACTGTGCAGATGCAAAAGCTCGATAAAGAGATGAGTGCTCATGAGTGATGCAAGTGCCCCCGGCTGTTTTTCTAGACTTTGGCTTAGCCTTTCAAATTCATTTTTCCTCTTCAAATCAGAGTATATCTTCAATTCATTTTGGCTATTCTCTTTGCCCCAACAATTTTCAAACTTTCATCAACAGAGATCTGAACCGGGTTCTATTTCTTCTTCTCATATCTGGAAGTCAAGACCTATCCTGGCAGTTCTACACCTTTGAGTTAGAAAAATCCTTGTCTCATGCCAACATCAAAATGGGTATTTCAAAAAAATCTCTTTATTTGTTTTCGCTTTTTGAAAACTTCTGAACAAAAAAGATTAACCCCACAATGTGTGATGTACAAATCTTTTGAAGACTGATGATCATTGTTAGAAATTTCTCTAAGTATCAATCTGGGTTTTTTCAACTGGGATTGGCAAGGCTTGGTATAACAAGATTCTGGCTTTTCCAGGAAAACTTCATGACAAAAATGTATATCCCTTCTAGGCTCACAAATGGAACAGGTTTTATAAATCATGAATTCATTGAGAACCAAACAAATTCAACATTCTTTTAGTTTCCATATCAAGGCATTTTGTCAAGCATCAAGATTGGCTGGGATGTTTAAACCGGAAAGTTTAATCTTGGGAACAAAGTTTCAGTTTTTGAAGACAATCCTCCGAATGAGAGCTGACAATTTGGGGGGTTCAGGAATTCCTAGATGTTCCTCGATGACCACTCCTTTAATAAGATCTTTTCTTTTGGGGTATCGGCACTATCATCGATGGCATCGAAAATTCCCATTCTACTCTAGACCGCCCGTTTTTTGGGTTTTTGCCCTAGAGTCCCATTCTTTTCAATTTTTCTCTTTTTTTTTTTTTTTTTTACCATGCACTTGAGAATTCTAAATTCTTCCTTAGTGAAATGAGAATTTGATGAGATGGGATAAAATCTGAGGAAAACCCTTCAAATTAAACATTCATGCTTGATCAAAATGGACTTTTAAAGCACGTAATGTAGGCCATGGCTCAGGGTTCAGAAAGAAAGGATAAATAGGCCCAAAATATGTGTTTGAGGGTAATCAGATCAAGGATCCTTTCTTGAAGAGGATTTTCTTTGAAGCATGTGTCTCTTCTTGGACATTTCTTTCTTTTTGATTTTGCTCTTTTTCTTCCTTGCTTTTGGCTTTCAATTTGCCATGTCTTTCACACACATTTTTTTATTGTGTTTTTTTGTTTGTTTTTCTTGGCTTTCATTTTGTCATCTTTTCCTCTTCTTTTTTTCTTTGACAGAGTGCGCCCGTATTTATTCGGGGCTCCATTTGCTTTGTGTCTGTCCCTGAGCTGTCACTCATTTCTCAATGATCTTTGAAAAGATCTTTCCTCGCATTTGCCCCCCAGTGTAGAGGGTAATCCTTGATCAGGGTTCAAAGAATTAAGAATTCTTTTGGCTCAAAAGGGGTGACTATGGATAATAATTTTTTTCTTGTGAAATGGATATGAAAGATGGCCATTCATCATATCAAGCCCAAATATTCTCATTGAAAAGCAATCCTCAGGGGAAATAGATATTCAGAATTTCATTTTGCACTTTGGAATCATCCGAATTCTCATATGCATGATATCATGATTTTTCTTTTTCTTTTTTTTTTTTGTTTTTTTCGTCGCATGCCCCCAATGATTCATGCATTAGCCCATTCTTCTTCACTATGTATCCATCATTTCCACATATGATGCCCCAATTTGATTATCCATGCGAATTTGTATCAACGAGGAACATGGCAAGTCTAGGTCTGTTTTGAAAAGGCTGAGTTTCCAATCTGAGTTCTTTGAAGAGACAAGGAAAACATGACCCAAAAGCAGGTTTTCTCTGGGACAAGGGATAATCTAGTTTAATCATTGTGCCCCAAGGTGTCAATCATGAAGTGATGTCTGGGCAATTAGTGTTTTGTGGTCATTGGGAAAGGTCATGAATGGTTTTAGCACAATCCTGACACACACCAAATTATCAAAATCTGGATTCTTGAAAGAATGTCTCATTTGTTTGATTTTCAAGGAATTCAAAAAAATTTCAAAAAGTTTGTTCCTTTGTTCATAGCCTAGACTAGGATTTACATCCTTGCTTATTTTGCAATGACAATGCTTCTCTTTTTTCATTCATTTTTCCTTGAAGCATTAGGTCTTTCAAGTGTTATTGATTCAAGGTTTAGGTATAGAGAAGCCCAAAAAAAAAGGGGATGGTGTTGGGTCATTTCTAACACTGATCATCAATCTTCTTGAGACTATCCATTATTAAAACTTCCTTAATGCTTGTTTTTGTAAATTCACGTTTATTTAAAACACAACAAACACAAAGCATTTAAAATTCATTTAATTCATGTAGATGTTAACATGAGACAAGTGCTTTCATCATCACAGTGTATAAAACTACATGCGTCAAAAATGCTCCTATTGACATCCTTCAAAGGTAGTAATTCTCCCCCTAAAACCCTGAAAGAAATTGATTTAGGGCTAAGTGGCCTTCCATTGATCGATAAGTTCCGGTGTCAAAATACCATCACGGATAAAACTTTCAATCATTTCCTTCAGTTGTCTGCATTTTTCAGTTGAATGCCCAACTACCCCTAGGTGATAATCACACTTGCTGTCAGGGTCATAACTCCTTGCTGATGGATTCGGAGCTATTTTCAAAGGTACCGGGGTAAGGTATTGATTCTTTATTAGTAATGGTAGTAAGTCAGGGATGGGGATGGGGATTGGGATTGGAATTCTTTCTTGATTTTCTCGCGGTCGTTTTCTAGAAGTAGGCCTTGTTGCAAGGGCTGGTATAGGATTAGGTGTTTGGGTAGGTAGGTAAGGATAAAGGCTTGGAGATACCTCAGTAGGGTAACATGATTGGTATGAGGGAAATTGGGAATATGGGATGAAATCTTCCATAGTTTGGACATCTTCCTCTTTCTTTCTTGGTGCCTTATTTCTCTCGGTATTGGATGTTCCTTCACTTTCAAGTTTCCCATTCTTGATAGCATTCTCAATCATCTCCCCTGAAATTACCATGTCCGCAAAATTCTTCGAAGCATTGCCGACAAGTCTGTCATAGTACGGGGCGTGCAGTGTATTCACAAAAAGGATAGTGATTTCCTTTTGTGTCAAGGGCGGTTGTATTTGGGCAGCCAGGCTCATCCACCGTTGCGCATATTCTTTGAAGCTCTCAGTAGCTCTTTTCTTCATATTTTGCAATGTGAGACGGTCAGGCGCCATGTCGGTCATATGCTTGTACTGGTTTAGAAAAGCCCTAGCCAAATCATTCCAAGAGCGTATCTGGTCCTTGCTCAACTGACTATACCACCTAATTGCGGACCCGCTGAGGCTATCCTGAAAACAGTGAATCAAAAGCTTATCATTACCTATATGACTTGTCATCTTCCGGCAGAACATAGTGATGTGGGCTGATGGATCGGTCGTCCCGTCATATTTCACAAAGTCAGGGATCTTGAACTTAGGAGGAATGACTAAATCGAGGACCAAGCATCGTTCTTTCGCCTCCACACTCCCGAATACATCTGTTCTTTCTATTGCCCGGAGCCTTTCATCTAACAACTGATATTTCCCTTGGGAATCTGCCAACTCAACCTCATTTACTGCAACCCTTTTCAACTTTGCCTGTTCAGCTAGATCATCTGAGTTTAGGACATTGACGAGGTTAACAGTATTCTAGGCATCACTTATTATGACCTCATCCTGGCCCTTTTGTGCCTCTAACCCTTCTCTGGCGATAACGTTTTTGGTGTATCCTTTTCCTTTGATTACGGCAGATATCAGCTCCATCAATTTAGTCATCTGACCTTTAGATTCTGCTTGAGACTTTGCTAGCTGTTCTCGTTCCCTTTCCATTTTTCCAGTCGGGCAACATGTTCATCCTCCATAGCACCAGCCTGTATTAAAAGTGTACTCAGTACTTCTTCTGATTTGAAATGGAAATTCTTTCAAAGACTCCTAAAGCTAAGCCAACTTCTATTCTATTTTCCCCAAAATGTATGTCATGATGAATGAGCCATGAATGCAATTTGATGCATGTGAAGCCTAAACAATATGATGTATGGACATGTATAATGGAAACATGCTGACCATATATGTAATAAATGTAATCACAATGCCAACATGTTGCAAACAAAGAATAAACAAATCAACACATGGATATATGCAATGACTGATCATGTGCATTTCAGCATATTTCCCAATGAATGTTCATATGTTCTATGAATGCAACATGGTGTCAATTATGATACATGCAAACAATGAATGATTGATACAGAGTATATAAAAAAAAAATCATACTAACCATGTGTGTCATGAATGTGACCTAATGCTAATCATGATGTATGTAATAAGCAAATTAATGCATAGATATATACAGAAAAATCATGCTGATTACGAATGCATGAATGCAACCTGACAAATAATTGATGGGATGCAAAATGCAAAGGGGGAGATATCACGGAGGAAATAAGAATCGGAGGAACTTAATCATCAACCTCTCATTAATTTTGAAACATAATCAATTCATTCCCACATCAACATTCACAATGGTATAAACCATGTTTTACAAAATTTGAACAGTGGTTAAGACTGTCCTTACAAGCACTTTATTCTTCCTAACATCCTAAGGCTATAAGAGCCGGCTACTGAAAAAGTGAAATCCTATTACATTATATAAGACCGAAGTCTTTCCACCTCAATGATGTAAATCTCCCAATCCTAATGACGCTTTCCCAGTCCTCTATCAATCAGTGTCGTGGGATCCAACCACTTGGCATTTATAAGAGTTTGCACTTTCTTTTTGAATGCCATACAGTCTTCAATGTTATGGCCAAAAATTCCACAATGATAATCACATTTTGCATTTGGATTATACCACCTTGGATATGGTGGTAACAGGGGTTTCAATGGGACACAGGCAACCATGTTATTTTGGATCAGTATAGGGAGGAGCTCTTGGTAGCTGATTGGAATGGGATCAAAAGGCATTTGGGTCTTATCCTGGGGTCGTTTCTTAGTTACACATGGCCTAGGAGTTGGGGCACTTGGTGGTGGCACTAAGGTCCGAACCGGAGTGTTTACATGGAGATGTGGCGGAACAGCATGGTGAGGGTATGGATTCGGACACGGGGCCTTTGGAGGTTGTACATAGCTCGAGGTTCCTATCCCAGATGCTGGATAAGGTGATTGATGAGGGAAATAGTATGAACTGGTAATTGTTGGTGATGGAGTGGGATTCAAGAATCCCGTAGTGGTCATCCCAATGGACGATTGGACCATGGTAGGGTGGGGATACTGGCTTGGACCTCGAACAGTTTGCAGGTATGGTACAGGATCCAAGGTTTCTATCTTTGGTATCAGGCTCTCAGGTTTAATCATTTTCACGATTTTGTCCATAATTTCATCAGGATTGCAACCTTTGTGGCATTGACAAGCGCAGGATCCAGCAAGGATTATGTGTTCTGGGCCTAATGGTTTTGGTTGATCCGAAGATGATGCGAAGCCCTGAGAAAGTTCACCTTTACTGTTACCCATATCCTCAACCATTTTCAGCAATTTGGCAAGTTGTTCCTTCACCTTTCGGATTTCATGTCCATATTCCTCTTGATTGCGTTCCAAAGCACCCAATCGTTCCTCCGATTCATTCCTCATATCTCGAATCCCTTTCATGCAAATGAAAATGTCATGAGATTAGGAATACAATTATGAATGTACATGCTATATTCCTATGTGCATGAATAAACTGATGATTAATGCATGAACATATACAGAGAAATTATGATGACTATGTATGCTATGGATGCAATCTAATGCCAGGTATATACAGATAATGACTGTGCATGTCATAAACGTATCTTACAATGAATGACCATGCATGCTATGACTATAATATGATGTCAAAATGATACATGCAAAAATAAATGAATTAACACAAAGGTATATACAAAGAAATCAATGATTACACGAAATTGGTGGGATTATTCAAAAATCTCATTATGCAGGATTTGCCTCCAATTTTTTTTTTTTTTTGATTTTTTTTTTTGATAAACCAATCACATCATTTTCAAAAGAATTTCAGGGTGGATCTTACTATGGTACAATATGCAAATGCTCATGTGACACTACATGTTTTATGAAATCATCAAATTCAATTACCAACTGTTTATTGCAAAGAATGAGATCAATAATACAACCAAAAATGTACATGCTTTATTTACACATGCATGAAATGTGCCACATGCAAAAATGCTTGAAAAAGGATTTTTTTTTTTTTTTAAAAAAAAAAACAGCTAATGAACATCTGCCCCAGCAATATCTGCTTATTTAGGCATCACGATGCCTTCGAGGCGGAGTATCACATTTATTACGGGCGATGTACGTACATCGTTGCCCGATCTACCACACTTATTCAGAGTGTAAAACAGGTAACAAAAAGTTTAGAAATGTCCCTCCATGTGTTCCTATTTTCGGTATATCTAACGGAAATTCGGGATGGCTTCGCCTAGGTTCACTATATGAAGGTGAATCGGTTCTAAGGCTCCGAATTGTTCCTCACTGTCGCCGGTGAAGGCTAGTAAGGCACCCCGATAAAAGCGGGTTCAATTCGTTAGAGTATATTTTCCTATGCCCATGCGGAGGATCATCACGAAGGCATTAGGTACTTTATACTCCGAAAGTGTTTCACTAGCCCATACGGAGGATCAATCACGAAGGCGTAGTTACTTTACTCCCACTTAAAAGGACGGAACCCGGGTATAGGATTCATGTTATGCAAATGCACGTGTAGTGTGTGTGGAGGAATAATAAACCTTTCACCACCTATTCTACAAACCTTATTCTAAATGCCCTAGCAATTAAAACATTCAAGAATAGTGTAACGCATTAACCAACAAGCAATTATAATATACAACCTTAAATAACTAGAGAACAAAAATAAAATGCATGCACATGAGTATGAACATATTTAAAAACAATTTATTATTTTCAAAATTCTCCTTATTAAAAAAATGTGGGAATTAAAATAAAATACCAATTAAACCAACAAAACCGAGACTTTGATAACACACGACTAATTCTAGGCCTGACTCTCTAATATGTCCCCAGTGGAGTCGCCAAGCTGTCGCAACCTAAAAAAATAACGACGAGTCTCATCGCAAGACTTTATTATTCGTTAAGCGTGACATTAAAAAAAAACGAGGAAAAGTCGACTTAATTCCTCTAGAAAAATGAAGGTTTTGAAAATGACCTTAAAAAAGACATGGAGTCGCCACCAATCTTTTTTAGCTAGGTGTGATCGGCCACCTATTAAAACCGGTTTTATAAAAATATTTTAAAAATTAATTAAAATATTTTTAAAACCAATTTCAAGTCTGCGTTAAAACCAGAGAAATCAAAGAAACGGGTTCGGGAGTCGGTTACGTGCGGGGAAGGATTAGCACCCCCACAACGCCCATATAAATCGGTACCTTATTAACCGTGTGTTATCTCAAGTCTCGATAAAAATTGGTTTTAAATTTAGTATTTCAAATTAATTCCCAATTTAAAGAAAAATAATTCCATTTTTTTTATTGAAAATGATCCGGAATTTATAAATTCAAAATTTTCCTATATTCCCCAACAAACGTGGCAAAATATAAAAATTTTTATTAGTTTTGGAAAACTTTCCGAATCATTCTCTTTTTTGAAAGAAAGATATTCCTTTATTAATGATAATTGATGATATTCCCTCCAGCAAACCCGGTAGAGAACTCATGAATTATTTTAACTCGGGAATATCTTTATATTTTTTTTTATTGAAAACCATTATCTTTTTTTGAAAACATTTAAAAGAAATGAATATGTATATGCATGACATAAATAAAATGACATAGTACAGTCTAAATAATATAATGCAACCTAAATGACATGACAAATATGAATGGTATGGTATATAATTTAAATGACATGGAATAAAATAATGCTATCATATAATATGCATGAAAATAAAAATGCAATGCATGAAATGTATTTTTTTCCTTTTATTAAGGAAATCCGTATATCTAAAAAGATATCCGGCTACCTTAGGAAAATATGTCAAATTAAATATTCTAAAACCAAAATACTTTGTGATTGTTTGAAAACAATTTTGAGAAGCTTGAATAAAAACTGGGCTAAAATTTTTTTAAATGGCTCTAATTTCCTAAGTTTAAAAATCTGGACTTGACTACCCTTAACCCGAGACTTGAAAAACCATTTTTAGAGTTTAAAAAGGCTTAGAAACTACCCTAAGTCAGTAGCTAACCCTCCTAATCAGCCCACTCTAAGTAAATTAACCAAAACAGAAAAATGGTTTCTCTTTAAATTCAATTCTGACTCCACTGTCCAGTTTTAATCCACGATTTTTTACCCTATTTTTAAAAATTCCAAAAATTCTGAAAAAAATACTGGAGACTCAGGACATGTAAAACTACACGAGAAAAAATCGGCTTAATTTTCGAATCAAAGATGAATTCCCAGAAAAATCAGAGATATATGAGTTTTTGGAGGAGAAAAAAAACTGCTTTGTTTTTCTTTAAATTCAATTCTGACTCCACTGTCCAGTTTTAATCCACGATTTTTTACCCTATTTTTAAAAATTCCAAAAATTCTGAAAAAATTACTGGAGACTCAGGACATGTAAAACTACACGATAAACAATCGGCTTAATTTTCTGATCAAAAATGAATTCCCAGAAAAATCAGAGATGTACGAGTTTTTGGAGGAGAAAAAACTGGTTTGTTTTTCTTTAAATTCAATTCTGACTCCACTGTCCAGTTTTAATCCACGATTTTTTACCCTATTTCTAAAAATTCCAAAACTTCTGAAAAAATTACTGGAGACTCAGGACATGTAAAGCTACACGATAAAAAATCGGCTTAATTTTCTGATCAAAGATGAATTCTCAGAAAAATCAGAGATGTACGAGTTTTTGGAGGAGAAAAAAAACTGCTTTGCCAGCACATTTTTTTGTCTTTGATAAAATCATTTAAAAATCAAAGTAAAAATATTTGAAACTCATAAAATGACTTGAAAGCAGTAGCTAGGACTTTTTGAAAGTTAGATAAAAAATGGCTAAGTAAAAAAAATCACAAAGGTAGAATAATCAACTTGACAAACTTAATTTTCCACAAATGTGCTCAAGAGAGCATGACTTTGAACCATCAATTGGCTCAAGTCATTATTCAAGTGGTATGAACATGAAATGCATGAAATAATGAAGCAAACATAATGCATGAAATGCATGGATTTAAAACTAAATATAAGGAAAATGCATGACATAAATAATATGGCCTAGACCTAACATGAACTTGCATGGCAATAAATGCAACCTAGACCTAAGATATGCATGGCATTTTCACAAACACAAGGCATGCTTAATTCAAAAATCCAACCAAATATCATGCAAATGCAAAAACCTAACAACTAGCATGACAAAAATACAACACACAATGCAAAACACATGGAGTAGCCAAATGGCCTCAAGCTCCAACAAGCATGGCATTTTCACAAACACTTGGTATGCTAGCATGAAAAACTAAGTCATAACACAAAAATCACACAAGCATTTTCACAAACACCTAATATACCAAATCTAAAACATGCTCACTAAGATATAAAACAAGAATCATGCAAAGAATCACACAAGCATTTTCACAAACACTTAATATGCTAACTCTAAAACATGCTCAAATTTAAACAACATGAAAACAGAAAATTAAAAATGCAAAAACATGATATCTAAGACATAAATGGCAACAAACAAAGCAACCAAATTAAATATAACTTAAGAACATGAAATAACATAACACTTAAAACTTCAAAAACAAAGAAAATAGCATAAACAATATGGTAAAATGAATTGAAACAACAACTTAAAATAAATAATGTAGGCCATTTGGCCATGGTGAGTTTATTGTAAAAAAAATGTAAAAAAAAAATACTTAAGAAAGGAAATGAAGGAAGAACAAGAAACATTATTTTAAAATGAAAACTCACCAAGTAGAGATTAAAATAGCAAAAAACAAGAATAGAAAATGAAAGTGCAAGAGTTGGTGCTCAAGAGCAACCTCAAGAAGCTAATATTTCAAGCTTTTCTCTTCAAACTTTCCTTTTTTTCTAAACTTTTCTTTTTTTGCTCTCAACCAAGAAGATAAAAACTAAGAAAAACTAAGAGAAATCAGCCAAAATGGCAAAGAAGAAACCAAAATCTGCCTCCCCCCCTTAGGGCTAGCCTTAATGCATGGTTATATAGCCTCCAAGATGTTGTCATTTTTGTGTAACCTAATTTCCATCAAATGGCCAATAATTCAAGATGAAAAGTCATGAAATTACCACCTTTAGATTAGCATCTCAGCCCTCTCAAATTACAGCTATGCAAAAATAATGTTGACATCTTTCTTAACCTATGTGGTTTAATCACCATGGCTTGATCAAAGAGAATGGTTAACTAACTCTTGATTTTTAACCACTTGATTAAAAAAAAAAAAATTTTAAGCTTCCTCCTTTCTTTGGGCTTGGGCATGCCAGCACTTCTCTTTTCCAGCCCAACTCTGATTTTTTTGAAGGGCCAAAAAAGCCCTTTTCGGTTGCTTGGGTGAAATGACCATTTTGCCCCCCAGATGCAAATAAATATCAAACGGACTCCAAATTCAATTTTTCTTTTTTTAATACTTCCAAAATAATAAAATATTGAGTTCTGGAAGTTTTCAAAATTATCCGAGTCCGTTTGCTATTTATTTGGATTTTTTCTTCCCAAAAATGCCCTTTTATGCCCCTACATTTTACCATTTTTTAAACGAGCTCCAAATCAAGATTTTTCTTCACCAATCTCTTCAAAATAATTAAAAAGTGTGATCTGGAAGTTTTCATAATTTTTGGAGCTCATTTGGTATTTTTTGGGATTTATCGGCTTGAATTACTACATAGGAGGCCCGGGATTTGGCCATTTTGCAAACGAACTCGGAATCAAGATTTTCTTTCGCCAATCTCTTCCAAATAATTTAAAAATGAGATTTGCCAAATTTCAGAATTTTTGGAGTCCATTTGCTATTTTTCCGGAATTTATCTTTTTGAATTACTGCATAAGAAGCCCGGGATTTGGCCACTTTGCAAACGAACTCGGAATCAAGATTTTCTTTCTCCAATATCTTTCAAATGATTTAAAAATGAGATTGACAAATTTTCCATAATTTTCGGAGTCCATTTGCTATTTTTCCCAAATTTTTCCAATTTTGCCCTTTAACCTCCGAAACCCGGTTTTGCTCAAAACAAATCCGATTTTCAGATTTTCTTCAATCTGAGCCTTGGGCCATCCTTTTTAACCATTCTTCATCCATTGGGGGCTTTGGTCTTACCAAGTCGGGCCATTTCTGTGATTCTTCCCGATTTCACCGAAATCCACTAGAAACCCTAATTCTCGGTTTTCTCCCGGATTGACTTTTCTTTCGGTTTTTCTTGCAAGTGACTTCTCCATTACCCGTAGTCAGTGCTTATCTTTCATTTGGAACCTTCAATTTCGACCAGTTTGATCGTTTAAGCACTTTTCCCCAAATTTCTTGGATTAGGGTTTCTTTTCTACTGAATCTCCAAATCCCAACTTCCGAACTCCATATCTTTCAATATAGACCTCGGATTATCAAAATTCTTTCGCCATTTTTCAATTGAACTTAAAATCTTGATTTTGAAAGTGGGTTGACTTTTTCAGTAGTTGACTTTTGGGGTTGACTTTTTCGGGGTTGACTTTTTTTCAAGTTTGTCTTTTTGTGCTCGCCCTCTTAAACTAAGTCTCGGAGTACCACCTGCAGGATGAAAACAGTCTTTTTATACTCGGAATCATCAATATGGGAAGAAAACATACATGTTTAGTGGTCCGGACAAAATTAGGTGTCTACAGTTGTTATTATTCCATGCACATTACTGATTACGTAGATATGTATATGGAATAGAAAGCTGTCGTATTAACTTTACAAGAATCACTGGACGAATTCAGTTTCATCAAAATGAAAATCATTTTCAAACTCTGTAGGCTTAATCCCAGAGCAAAGTCCAATTCAAATTTATGAAAAGTGATTTCAGTTCAGTGCATGAATACACGTACGTTAGATACGGCATCCCCATAATCAGACTCCGATGAGTATTCAAATGCAAACTGACAGGACAGGAGATAACTAGAAGGAAAAATATGAAAAACATGCAGTCCACAGAAAATTATTGTGAAATGGTATAATGAATAAAAGTTATTTGAAAAAGAGAAATGAATAATTAGAAATTGTTAAAAAAGATATTGTAAAGACAAAATTATCTTTGATAAAAAAACTTTCTCCTCTCTTTTTTTATTTTATTTTTTAATTTACTTTTTAATTAAAAAATAAATATTCTGAAAATAAAAACTTTTTAATTTTAAAAAATAAATTTTTAAATTTTTTATTTACTTTTTTTAATTAAAAAATTTTTAAAAATAAAAATAATATGCCTAAAATTAATTTTTATTTATTTTTTAAAATTTTTTAAATTTTTAAAAAAATATATATTTAAATATTTTATTTTTTAAATTTATTTTCAATTAAAATTTTTAAAAAATAATATTTCCTTAAAGAAAAAGGAAAAATAATTTTTTTTCATGAAGGGTAATTTTATCTTTACAATATCTTTTATAATAATTTCTAATTGTTCATTTCTCTTTTTCAAATAACTTTTATTCATTGTACCATTTCACAATAATTCTCTGTAAACTGCATGTTTTTCATATTTTCCCTAACTAGAATAGTAAGAGTAAGAGAGTAGTACAAAACAAAGTATAGATGGCTTCTTTCGGAATCAAATGGAGTCTCAATGCAGTATGATTGGGTCACTTTTTAGCTCCAATCAAGCTGCATCGTATATATTATTAGTCAATATACTCTTTATTTATAAATTATTATTAATGGTTTATTATGATTTTTATGAATAATTTTAGTATTTGATATAATCCTTAATTATTTTATTTTATAAATAATTTTGATATTATATGTTATTTTATAAATAAAAAAAAAGGTTATAATTGAAAAAAATTATTATAATACATCTTTTTCTTTTCACTTTTTATCCAAACAATGGTTATTAATTTTTTTTTTATTAATTTTAACTATCCAAATAAAAGGTGTATATACCTTTTCCTTTCTTTTTCTTTATTATTGTGAATCCAAACATAGGGGTAAATGTATTTTTCCTTTCCTTTGCTTGCTTCTAGATCTAAAATCTAGAGTAGACCAACATATTCCAATTTTTTCACAAATGCCCTTCTTTTCCTTCCTTGATATTCAGATTTTAGCAACTATTATATATGATATATGGGCCTTTTGTTTAGGGTTCTGCACAAATGCCCATAAAATGAACCCATTTTGTTGTTATTTTACCCAATACCCCAGTGCCCATACTTCCTTACTTAGCATATCAGCAAGAACGAGCCAAAAGTGGAGGATTGAATGGAAGGAACAAAGTAAAAGGGAAAGGAAAAGGAAAAGCAGAAGCCGATGCTAAGGTGTACATCACCTCTTTTGCTGGCCCTGAGGATGCTATCATCATCATCTTCTCTCACTTCTTCTAACCCTGTATTTCATCTTCCCTCCATTCCTCAGCCCTTCTTTATTCTCCCCCCCAACACTCGTCTCTCTGGTTCTTTCGCTTTCCCTCAGTCTCCGAGGATGACACTGTCCAAGTGCTTCTCTGCCACCATGCCTGACCCAATTCCCACTTCTCCTTTGGACCATGTCCAACCCCATTGCCCCAACCCCCACGAATCCGACTCACACTCACTCGTGGTCGTCTCCTTCTACAAGTTTGCTGATTTCCCAGACCATGCTGATTTGCGCAAAACCTTGAAGCAACTCTGCCAGGACCTGGTACTCCTCACTTCTTCATCATTTATTTCTTCACTCACAATTGTTGCTGTGCTGCTTTACCTTTTTCTGTTTTATAGGTATAAGTTGCTTTAGACATTTTGAGGAATGTTGGTTGATAATTAGGAGGAGTTTTGTTTTATGTTTTTAACCTGAATTCTGAATTAAAAGCATGAAAATTTTCATCTTTTAAATAAAAATTGAATTTTTTTTTATATCCAAGCTTACTGCCATTGGTGGAGAATATAAAATTCCAAATTTTTTGAATACATATATATATATATATATATATATTATTGTGGAATGCCAAATGATAATAATTGTTCTTGGATTGAGCTGTACGTCTCGTACTTAGCTGTTAGCAAATTTTTTTTTTGGGGTCTATTTATGCACATTATTTTATTCTTGGCATGGTGATTATACATTTATTGCTACCTTGACATTTTATTGTTCGCATTCAATGTAATTCATGCAACTTTATGCGTTCATGCCATTCGTACCTTACCAAGTTGATCCCATCAGTGTGTTTCAGGTGGCATCATTCTAGCCCCTGAAGGGATTAATGGCAGCATTTGTGGCACGCGAGAATCAGTGGAAAGAGTCCTTGGATTCATCCAAACTGATGACCGCTTAAAGGGGTTAAGGCAGATAGAATCCCCGGTTAGTCCTGAGCAGGAAGCTATCCATCATGGACATTCTAGTAGTTCTCCTCTTGCAGCAGGTGAGGATGCACCCTTTCGATGGGACCATGTGCGAGTCAAGTTGAAGAAAGAGGTATTTTCTTTAGAAGCAAAGTAGTTGGTAGCCCTCTTTTTCGTTATGGTTTATGTTAAGTGAATCTGTTATTTCTCGACCTCTTTTATATCAATGTTTTCTTTCCTTCATGTTTAAACAGATTGTTACTCTTGGAATGCCAGATGTATCACCAATTGAAAAGGTTGGAAAGTATGTTAGCCCAAATGATTGGAATGCTTTGATCAGTGATCCAGATACTGTGAGTAACCAAACTTTGTTGCAGCTTTTTGGTCACTCCATTGTGATTTACTAACTTGTTTTTCAGGATTTCACATATCATTATTTATTTTGAGTTCTGTCTATTTACTGTTCAAAGTTCAAACCAGCTTTCATGATGCTCCTTTTTGTCTTCAAGCATTGCTCTTTCACATGTAGGTTTTGATTGGAAGGCTCATCTGATCATTTAGATATCTCACTAGCTTTCTTATTTTAGTTTAAACTTTTGAATCAGCAACCTCATGCTCGGCATTATGATATGTGTTTATTCTGTTGTGGCATTGTGGAAGAGTATTAGTAGCATTTAAGAGTTTTTGTTTCTTACTCAGGTTGATCTAGTTAGACTGCAATGAAAATGTTTAAGTTCTTCCAGGAAAAATCATAATTTTGTATTGATATTTACCTTACTTTTATTAAGAAAGCAAGCGTGCAAAACTAAGAAATGCACTTTATATTCCTTAAGTACTTTGATTTTGTATGTTTATTTTCCAAACTTATTAAGATTGATAACATCAAAGTTTTGACTTCCTACTCAATGCATGTGTGTCTGTCATGATGTTTCTTATGTTACATTTCCTTTTGGTTTCAACGGCAAACTCATTTGATTTCAATTTTAAGCCAATTAGTAGGTAAGGCGTCAATTAATGGCATTCTTTGAGTTGAAAATTTGGCGATAAATAACAATAGTGACTCGCCATGCTATCAAAACTTTCAACTTTGTTTTGATTGGTTTTGAACAAGTCGTGACATTTTAGTCTGATTTTTTTTTTTTTTTGAATGCCTCCTTACCCCCATTTTTATGACCTTTTAGAGGTAGTGGAGGGATTGAACCTGATTTTTTTATGGATCTTGTTGCTTATTTTACTTGTATTTAGGTGGTAATTGACGTTCGCAATAACTATGAAACTAGAATTGGGATGTTCAAAGGAGCAGTTGATCCATGTACGACAGCATTCCGTGAGTTCCCATCTTGGGTGGAGGATCAGTTCCAAACTGATGGTGCAGATGTGGAGCATGCAAAGGTGGAGAAGAATGGATTGAATGAAAGCATCAATAAAGATGCAGAGATTCCAAAACAAAAAATGCCAAAGCGGGTTGCAATGTATTGCACAGGAGGTATTCGATGTGAGAAAGCTTCAAGTTTTCTGCTCAGCAAAGGTTTTGAGGAGGTGCTTTTCCTTTTGAACCCTATCTACATTATATGATGTTTGGTGATTCATGATCCTTATGCTTTGTCACTCTTTCTGTAGTAAAGTTAATTATTTTAGGAATTGTTTATGGAAGAAATTGTTTCTTGAAATAAACTTGAATGTCCACCTATATAAATAGAGATCTTTTCATTAATTTACATTCAACCAAGATAATGTGCCTTTATTAATTTGTGAAAATGACCATTCTTTTGTTGTTTTATGATTCTTAAATCTTTATCAGGTCTATCATTTGAAAGGTGGGATTTTGAAGTACCTAGAGGAAGTCCCGAAAACAGAGAGCCTTTGGGACGGTGAGTGCTTTGTGTTTGACAAGCGAGTCTCTGTTGAGCATGGTCTTGTACAAGGAAATTTCAAGCTTTGCTATGGGTGTAAGCAGCCTGTTAGTGATACTGACATGGAAGCAGCAGAGTGGGAGTATGGGGTTTCTTGTCCCTACTGTTACTCATTGAAGTCTGAAGAGGAGAAAGAGAGGGCAAGGGCACGACAGAGGCAGTTCGAGGCTTGGGGAATTATTGGTGGTCCGGATAAGGGTCGGCGACCAGCAGCAGTAAAGACGGCGGATAGTATAAAGAGTGACCAAACCAATGTTTCAGCTTCAGTTTAGCTAGTCAGCAGTTGATAGGTACTTTCTTGATGCCTAAGAAGAATTAGTTGTAAGAGATTGACTACTTTCTTGAGGCCTCTGAAGGTTTTAGTTAGCAGTTAGTGATTGATTGGATGATTATGTCCAACATTTTTGTATTAAATGAATGCACTAATTATTAGTTAAAGTAAGGTTGTGGAGGGGAAGGCAATGAAATTTGCAAGGTTAGTGATATAGAAAAGAGAGTTGGATGCATGCTGAATTCATTTTTCAGTTTAATATACATATATATATATATATTTATATACAAAAGAATCATATTTCATTATAAATTTCATAAGCAACTTTTACCATGTATCTATCTGTTTAATTATAGATGAATACATTTAACTAAATATATGTAACAATGCTATGAACTTGCTCTATTTTTTTCCCAGGAAACAAACAGTGTTTTCTTATTATTACTTCTTTCTTGTAGTGACATAACATCAGTAACAGAAGTCTAATCTTACATCAAACTCCAAATGAAAATGTGATATTATAATTTTATTTTAATTAAATGAGACTTTTGGGTTAATACTAATATTTTCCCTTCCTCAAAGATTATTGAAGAAGCTCTCCCCATTAATCCTTGATGGACAAAGACTATTTTTGACTTGAAAGTTGAAAAGGAGAAATGCAGGAAAAACATTTGGCATGACAAATTATTTTCAGTTGTAGAATAATTACTACAATTACTGCATGACAAAAATCAAGATTGTTGAGACTCAGTAGGTTTGGTGCGTGCTTTGAGAGCCTGGAAAACTCTGGAACTCTTATCAAAGATCTGGGCTCTTCTATTGTAATCACTAGGCTCTCTTCCTTGGTCTTCCCCCATGATTGCTTCTGTTTCCAAGCACTCTAATAGCTCCACCGTTCCCTTTCTTTCCTTGCACCTTTCTCTCAGCCTTCCCACTCTCATCCACTCTTCTTCTTCAGGTTTCATCTCAGCTTCCACTTCTCTTTCTAACTCACCCAATAATCCTGAATCCGGAGCCACACACCCAACTGCTACTACATCACCAAACCGCTGCTTTATACTTAAACCATGACTTTGCAAACCTCCAAAAGCTGATGGCATCCTCAAGTGACAGCAATGACTTTGAAATGATTTTGGGAGCTGTTTGACGAACTTGTTAATGGGTAGAGATGAACCAATACTCTGTGTTCTTGTGTGACAAAGAGAGGCTGTTTCCATGTTGTCGACCCCAAAGCTAAAGCAAGGAGTAGTTTGTTCTGAAGAACTTGTTATGTGGTTCAAATAAGCTTGTCTGATTCGGTTTGGTTTGAGCCTTGGATGCGAGTTTATATTGAGTTTGGGAGCTGAAAATGTGGCCGATCCTAACCGCTCCACGTATCACAAATTGGTTCAATGCATACGGAACCCAATGTATGTGGTGGATAGATATTAGAATTAGATAATTGGTCCTAAATTAAAATCCTCGCGGCAAAGGCACGCTCTTCGAAGTTCAAACACCAAAGTCCACGTCTTTGTCAGTAGTCAATAGACAACACAATAGGCCTTGTCCTTTTTACTGCTTTTGCGTGCAAATTGTCCTAAGAGAAAGAGGTTGTCGTTTCAAAGTATGAAATCATATTTCATTTTGTCAGCTATATAATCTTCACGTACTAGTATGGTCCTTACCCCTACCACGAGAGAAAATCAAACTTGGAAACCACAATATTTCAGCCCAACCATCATATCAACTGTTCTGATTATGGTTAAGCTTGGTTGAGTTTTCTAAGTTTTTGACTGAAGCAAAAATGAAAACATTTGCACGTTCCCGCAATTGACTAATAACAGAAACAGAAAAGTAAAAGATTATATGCTCAACACGTTTACTGAATATATTGACCTGCATTTGCAAAGCTTATTAAATCAGTTATATACATAATTATATATGCTGAGTTTAAGTTTAGTCTCTACCATTGAAAACCTAAAGAGGAAATATATATATATATATATATATTCTTATGTTCAAGGATGAAAAAGAAAAAAAAAAAAAAAAAAAAAAGGACCAAAACTTAACCTTGGTTAGACAGCCTACAAATGAATTTTTCCTACCATTTCAACTACCTGCTGGAACTGCTCACATCTAAAGATTGCTCTAGAGAATTTTATTCATATCCTCAATCAACATGAATGTCATGCAGCTGGGTTTTCCCTGAGTCTCCTCTCAGCTGCTATGGCAGCAGCCATGGACGGAGGCAAGTGTCTCAGACTTTCACTTTCGATCCTATCTTCATCAGTTTTTGTTACTGTGGATGGTGCTGCCGCAAAGAGGGATTCAACATCTTTAAGTGTCAAAACAGGCTGGTCTTGATTCTTGGTGTTCCCAACAAAGCCACTAGAATTCCTGCTTCTGTTCAGTTTATATATGCTCTCTTCGACTGTGTTTTTAACCTAATATCAAAAGATAAAAAAGCAGTAACGCCAGAAAACCATGTACCCAGAAGTTAATAATCCAAATTCAAAAATGAAAATGGAATGAAGCAAATGAGAGCTAGGATCTTAGAATATCCTGTTCAGATACGTAGAACTCGAAGATATAATTCATTGAATGCCAATGTTTAACATAAAACTGGGGAGAGTGTTGACACAAAGCCTCCTTAAATTTCAGAGAATGAATGCAGATAAACAGAAAATGATGTCCGATAAGCTTCTTAAACAAAAGCCTCTTCAGAATTTTAGAGGATGAACAAGGATATACCCTGGCCTGGAGTTTATAGTCACACACAACATGTATAAATAACTGAGAAATAAAGGAATTCAAAAATGAATCAAACCCTTGTTCTTATATAGTAGTTTCTAAAAGTTAGACCCAGAGCACCAAATGATAACAACATATGAAACATTAACAGTAAAAATTATAGGAATCGCATGAAATAAAAGTGAACTTACGCCTATCTGGAACACTAAATAATTTCAGATGTACACCTCATATTTCATCTGAATAAACCTATTTGGCACTAATCTGGTAACTTTGAGAAGGAAATTGATGTGCTGTAGTATGACATTACCATATAAATTTCACAAGTCAATTGTTGGGTGGAGAGATGCAGCCAGATATCTAAATGTGAAGTTGATCGTTTCTATATGCGCTCTCCAAAGGTATACTTGCATCATGGAGTCATAATCATACACTCAACACCCACATACACACAAATGCCGCAACATGCACACACTCCAATCATATAATATCAAATAGATAGGAAAATGCACATACTATAAAACGATGAAAAAGTGTCCTCTTATCCTGCCCAATTCGATGTACCCTGCTGATTGCTTGTGCTTCTACTGCAGGATTGAGTAGTGGTTCCACAAGAATAACATGCTGTGCCTCTAAAAGATTTAGGCCATTTGCTCCATGTTGGACCAAGAGCAATAACACTTGAATAGATTTGGGTTCTAGCTTCTGCATCTTCTGTCCACTTCCACCAGTTTTTTGTCCTCTAAATTCACTGATGGCAACATGTGATTTCCTGTGATTGCAAATCTTTTTAACTCGATCAATCTGATAATTGATTTTTTTCTTTATTCAGATAATGACGGCATTAACATATACAACTAATCAACTAATTAAACTACAGTGGAAGTAGAAACTAAGGGATATAAACAGCCACTGCCGAAGAGCCAAGCTTTTTACTTCCATCAAAACAAGCCAGGTGCCTCGGATTAGAGTTTATTAAAATATGAATTTGATAGGAAGAGACTAAAACTTCTGCTCTGATTGCTTGCTCTCTTTCCCTACTTTCTTTATCTCTAGTATAAGGTGTCCAAACCCTTCAGTCTTGTTTATCTCATGTTTTATGAAACTTAAGAGAGTTATGTATGAAATTCATTGCAATAATCACCTCTTGTACTAGGGTGGCACCTCTTTCGTGGCCTTTTCATAACTCTCCAGGTACACAATCAAGAAAACTATAGTAAAATAACGAGCTGATAAACAGATTCTTTACCTTCCTCCTTTCATTCGGATGTAGGTAATGTCGTTAGCAGTGAATGCATGTTCTAACACATCAAGAACATCATTCCAACTTGAGAAAACCAGAACTTTAGCTTTTGGGTCAGCTGACTTAATCCCCAAGATCCTTCTAGTAACAGCTTCAATCTGTACTATCATCAACAAGAAGTTTTACCATAATAGTCATCTAGATGTCCTGATGTAAATAGCTGGTAGGTTTCTCTTTTTCCCTCTATAATTTTCGGTGTTATCATTTTAAAGAGGTGATCTTGAATGGTAAAAGAAGATTCATTAGGTAATAACTTCCTAGATTAAGCATATAAGAGAATTAAAAGTTTGAGTTTGCATGAGTAGATTCATTCAAACAGATGCCTAAAAAAAACAGACATAGACACATGCATGCAGAGAAACAAGATGGCAGCCAAACAGGACAAGCAGACTCAAGTCTATCCACTGGACAAGGTTAATTGACTGGTATTACTGAGAAACAAGGATTTAGGCAGCTCTGTCTGATGCATCCCCCCGCAGTGACTCCATACAAATTG
The DNA here is from genome assembly GCA_030761205.1 of Fremontodendron californicum. Taxonomy (NCBI): domain Eukaryota; kingdom Viridiplantae; phylum Streptophyta; class Magnoliopsida; order Malvales; family Malvaceae; genus Fremontodendron; species Fremontodendron californicum. The sequence goes on along the minus strand of JAULJL010000054.1, from coordinate 171,868 downwards.
CACAGATAAAATAGAAATGAAAGAAGAAAAAAAAGAGGGATGGGGGGAGGGAGGGTTTGGGGTTGAAAGCACAGAATTATACTATTACAGAAAATACAGCAACCAAGATAGTGGGATAACAAAAAATGTAACATATGAAAAGAATTGGAAAATATGCATTTGCATGTGAAGTCTTAATAGGTACAAAAACCAAATAGATAAATAACATGAATACTGCATGAAATGTGTTTTATGGAATTATATTTAGTCAGCTGTCGTGGCCTTTGCATCAATTGAGGTACTATGCACTAAAAAACACTTGCTTGAGCAAAGCAAGGTGTGGATTAAAATAAACAAAAAAACTAGCAGGAGTATCAAATATAATTATTCCATGCAATTTATTCTACCATGAAAGAAGTAACAAAAAAACACTCGGAAGTGCACCTTAGTTCCATAGGAACCTTGAACAGTCAAAGATGCTTCACAACTATCACCACCTTGAAATGTGTTTACAATAGCAGAGTTAGGTGAAATTTGCCTATCATCTGCTAAAGCAATATTTCCAACATCTGTGTGCTGTCTACATGTTGGGCACATTACCCATTTATTTTGAGACTTATTCCCATGGCATAATCCTTGTTCAGTCATCGCAAATAAACCTGCAAAAGTGAAGCATGAAGTGCAAACGAGTCAAATGAAAAGTTCAAAGCAAATGAAATAGTCAATATGATAAACCAATAGGTATAATAATGGAAACATGACAGGTCACCCTAAAATGGTGACAAACCGCAAAATAAATTAAAAAATGAATGGATATTGACAATTGATGGGTCGCCATTTGTCAATTCAAGTGATTTCACAGAATGGAATGGATATTGACAAGTGTGCCAAATGTCATTATCTTCCAAATAAGGATTTTGGAAGATCTTTACAAGACTGAAACTAGATACTATATCTTAAAAGAAACATAATATTAACTTTAGGGATGTGATGTTTTTGGGAGGATTTATACCAAGTTATTCAGTCACCTGACAATGCAGTCACCACGTATGCTGAGAGAAGAGTTACTAGTCCAACAGTTCACCATGTATGAGAGAAGAGTTACTAGTCCAACAGTTCACCATGTATACTTAGGGGGGAAAGTTACTAGCAGCCACTGAACAACACAGAATTTCTTTGACTAGCATGTTTCAGTTGTATGTGAGTTTACAAAACATTGTTATATTAATTTTCATTGCAAGGGTAATATCTTTAACACCAACATTTTTTTAAACTCTTGAGTGCAAATGGCTTTTATGGCAGTTCAGAAATCAGTAGGGGGAGATAGGGATGATGCAAAACTTACATTTACAGCAAGTAACATGTCCACATTGAAATACCATCTTTTGATTGCTTAGCCTTTCTTGACAAATGGGGCAAGCTTCCTCATAAGCTTTAGGTAGACATGTACTTTTCTGTTCTATAGAAGTTGACATGGTAGACATATCTTGAGTTAAAGCAGAATTATCAGAACTTTCCATTGGCACCGTATTTTTAGATAGTACCAACCCCTGAAAACAATTCATGTAACGACAAATGTGTTTTGTTATTTATATATGAAGGCGGGATAAGGAAAAAGTTGAATGAAAACAAGTATAAGGAGTGCAATTTCCTTCAGGCCAAAGCATATGAAGAACCATGAGAAAAAGAAACTAATGAAGCAATGAATCATCCTGCCAGAGCTAAAACATGTCAACGATAAGATTCCAAAGGAACAAACTCTGGTGTATAGAGGGGAGTGGGGAAAATAAAACTTGACTGTAAAGAATTTACAGCAGACATTTTTGCAGTACCTTCAAATAACGAAGTTTCCCTTTGATACTTGATAACAAAGTCAAGGACATAAACTTGTCACTAGTGTTTTGCACGCTAGCTGAAGCCAATTCATTTGGACTTAAAGCATCAATAGATTTGTCATTTTCAAACTCTCTTATGTGCAATCGAGTGGTCGCCATCTTGATTTCATCATGCGCATTCAGAACTTGTGCTTGAGCAATTGCTAAGAGCCTTGCATGCCGATACTCCTTCCTCATGCCCTTAACCATGTTATGAGAAAGGTAGGAAGGGTAAAAAGAAGGAAAACAGGAAAATCAGTTTCCATAAAATACATGATACCTACAGCATGCTAATTCAATGAGGAAACAACTCAGTATGTTTATGTCTCCCCCCCCCCAAAAAAAAAAAAAAAAAACTTTTAATTAGTACAGTTTAGCAGATTGTACCAGCAAAAAATAATTGAATGGACCATACCTCCAGAATTTGTAGCTGCTTTGTTGCTGCCAACATACCCTCTTTTCTTAATTGAGCCTTGCAATAGCTCTTTATAACTCCAAGAGCTACTTCCAATTGAGAGGGAGATTTTGAGACCTATCAATGATAAGCCAAAGAGTATAAAATGCTATTTTATAATGAAAGAAACTTTGGAATTCACAACAACAACGAAACAGGTTTCATCCAGTTGTGAAGATATGTTAGAAAACAATATTAAAACTTGTTGATACACCTAGCTCAAAATACAACTATGATTTTAGAGATGAGTGTCCAGGAGTTGACAAGTATACAGCCAGGTGCTATTCTGACATCAAACTCCTGAAAAAAGCAGTTATTTCATAAATCCTAGGAAAATCGGCTTAGGCAATGAGATTATCAACATGTCAAGATTGAATACCAACAAGAAGCGGACCAAAACTAGATAAATGAGAAAGAAATTCAAAAGGAGACAATGAAAAAGAAAAAAAAAAAAAACATATAAAATCATAAAGGAGCTGATAAAATAATGTGATAGTGAGGCAGCTGTCACAATCTTAAGCCCAAGGTAAGCAGTAAGGTATAAAGACGGCCCGGCTCAAGACTGTAAGATATAGCAGTATCAAGTACGTAGATACTAAAGTTCATCAACTTGTGACAATGATTAGTAAAACCCTAGTACATCTCAAGAACAAAATTCAGATGAGATAAAGTAACCAACCACTATTGTTTCTTGAACACCTCTCTTCAGTTCTTTATTATCAACATCAGATGAAGTTGAATTTTTGGTTGGCTGCGATAAATTCCAATAAAAGCGATTAAGTGCAGACTTCTTCTTCTGCAAAACTATTGCCTCTTCAGCAGATGTAACCATCTCTCCATCATTTTTGTTAACCCGAAAGAGCCTTGTCTCATAATCCTGGTGCACGAAGTTAAAAAATGTAAAGAATGTAAAACGGTTTATAGTTGTATGGTCAAACATCAACAAAAACAGACAAGTTTGGAAGCAAACCTGGAACAAATCCTCTAGTTCACAATGAACACAAATGGGGCCATCACCAATAACCTGGCAAGTACGGCAGTATCTCACACGTTCAATATCCTCCTCTTTTGGCTTTTCCATTGTTTGATCAATTTCTAAAAGTCTATCAAGCAATTTTCCCCTAAAGGATTCCAATAGATCTAAACCAGTCTGGATGTGATACTTTAGAGCGGTAATACTCTGAAACCTGAAATAAAACCAATAAAAAAGTTGGCCACTATCTAGAAGATAGCATTTAATTAAAATTATAACTATTACAATATATTCCATCTGGAACTCTAACAAAAGTATAATAACTAATTACCATGCAAAAAATAAATAATAATTTTAAATAGCCTGCTCAGGAAAAAAAAAAACCCAGTTTGCAACTGCAAATCTGTTTCTGATTCAAAAAGAAGATTATACAAACCTACTGTAAGTTATGGATGCAACTCTCCTCAAGCTCAATTTTATTGTTTATTGCTTTCAAGATACAAAAAATAATCTGTCAGGAGTTTCTCATCAGGATTTCTAAAACAATCAAAATATCTGTATTTGGTTTTACTATAATTGCATTTGATGTATCTAGTTTATTCCTCCTTCAACACTGGGATCTACATACTTTTCCATAGACACAACATAAAAAGAGGTGACAGCAATTCTCCCTTGCAAAGATGTAAGAATGTGTTCCTATCAAAATATAAATCTGCGGATTCTTAAAGTGAAAAACATGCATTAAGAAGGCAGATTCAAATAACAACTGAATGAGTACAAAGAATATTGCAGGGGATATAGAATCAATCAATTTTTGTGTCAGCCAGGGGTTTAAAAGAGAACATACATACTTAAGATATTTATTGCTTTAAAAAATTGTTTTGGTGTTGAATTTTTGGAACTGCTTTTGCTGCAGTTTGTTGTATTCTTTACAGCAGGCTAGCCTGCTATTTTTTGGATGAATTCAAAAAGTTCTTTATTTATCAAAAAAAAAAATGAGTAGAAAGAATAAGTTATGACGTATAAAGATTGGCAGCACTACTCAGGGGAGGCAATTCTAAAAAATAAGATCATCTCTAACCAGGAAGACATTCGTGATGAGCGTCGATTCTTAAGAGATCCTGAGATAGCCTCTTCAATCTTTCTGATTAACTCATTAGAGAAGTCCTTGTCTTTCTCAGCATGATCAAGAGCTCCCAACCACCAAACTCTATGTTCATTATTAATATCACTAAATGAATTAGAAACCTGCAAAAACATTATTGTTAATTGTCCAAAGTGCAATAGATAGACAAACAAATTGCAAAGCAAACATCTGGATACTACAAATAAGAAGACTGTTATTGGAACTGACAATTACCACCTTTGCATTGAAATGTTCAATAGAATATTCCATATTTTAATTTGATTCAAGATGTGGCTTTATTTGAGATTGTAAAGGATGTGAAACTCAAATTTTGAACAAGAAAGGTATGGCTTATTTTCTGGAAGCAGATTTTTATGCCACCTGGAATCTATCATTCAAGCTTGACTAGAATCTTGTAATATGATTAAAGAGAAAACACCCCCTTCACAAAGTGTTAGTTCTAAGCACAGATGGCAATACACCAGCATGAGAGGTATCCTTCCTTTTCCAGAAAATAAAGGGGAAAAAGTTGTTTGTGGGAAGGTGCAGCAATACTGAATAATAAAGAACTGGCTATTGTATCATCTTGATTTTACTGCAAGCAACAATCACGCCTATTTTGTGAGTGGAGTCAACAATATCGGTCCTGTTTATGGAAGAGAGCTTTCAAGAGGTTGCAAAAAGTAGTGTTGATTCTTCGAGATTATGTGTGACAGGAAACAACTGCATTATGGCTTGCCTATTTGCTGATTAGATTGCCATAACTATGCTACTGAATGAGCATGCAGATTATTTTCACATGAGACAGTTGTAAATAGAAAAATATTTTGTATTATTCTTAAAACTTTTTCATATTCCCAACAACAAAAAGGAGAAAGAGAGAGAGACAACTATAAACAACAGAGAAAACACATGTAGAATATAGCATGATATGTAAGGTACAATTGACGTGTAGCATTGAATAACAATGGCTACATTCCAACTAGTATGGCTGTGCATCTGATAAACAGTTTGTGAAATTTATCATGTATCATATTCCAAAGTGCTATGGAAAAACATGAATTATACCTGCATGTATGATTTTCTGAACTCTTGCTGAGCTGCCGATAACTTTGTAGTAAACGCTGATAAGTACTTCTGTTTTAAATTCTGGCAGTCTATTCTCAAAGATTGTTCATTTAAAGCTCCGGATGACATGTGGCACTGACCATTACAATCTTGGTCATTACTTGTACCTTCTTCTGATAGGTCAGATGCTATATTTGGTAGATTCCCAGCATGGATTTCAGAATTGTCGAGGTCCTCAAGTTTCTGCCTTTTCACAGAACTTTGATCACATATTTCAATATTGTGGACGTTGGAGGCTTTCTCAGAGCTTCCAGAGAACTGCAGTATCTCTACTGGATGTTGCTCTGAGAAGGTTGTAACCATTGGGAGTATCTCAGCAAGATTGTGATGAATGTGAATACTCAACAGAGGGTCCAGGCGAAAATCCTCAGAGTGCTCTTTAGTTATATCCAGTGCTTCCTTGTACAATGATACTGCTTGAGAAAGTTTCTCTTCTATTATAGCTATTCCTGCAAGCCCATTTAAAGCACTAACTAACATCCTAAGCGCTTCCTCTCCTTCTGTCTTGGTCTTGCTAATAAGAACCTACAAAAACAATATTCCTCTTACGTGAAGTACCAATAATAAAAGCTTTTGTAGCAAGTTTCACCAAATGTTTCTAATATAACCCACATTTAATATTTCCTCCATAGTCATTGGGGCCTGTTGCAGGGAACGCAGCCCAAAGCTTCCTACTTGAGGGTGACAACAGGCTTGGCGAAGCTTCAAGAGTGCGTTCAGCAGCTTTGCTGCTTCTGTATGAGTGATGAACGGATCGAAAGTTGCACCAGAAGAAAAACCACCTAGAAAAATATATATGAATATGTAAGACCTGAACTCATATTCTGACTTTAAGTTGGTAAATTACTTGTAAATGTCTCTTAAATAAAGGAATTGTAAAACCACCAACAACACAACAACCTGGGATTTCTCTTTTCAGGAAATCTTCTTTCAAACTTTCAAGAACTTCACTGGCATAACTCACACATGTTTCATGTTGCCTTTGATAAAAGTGTTCTTCAATTGGTGAGAAAGTGAGCCAAGAGACACATTCCTCTTGAGGGGGAAGATGCAACTCATCTGCAACATGTATTTTTGAAGAACGCCACATGATTTGTTTAAAAATATTATGTGTGAATTCCATCGCCCCTCCATCTTTCCTCTGCAAAAGGAGAAAATAAACATAAAATAAAAAATAATGGAAACTTTAAGAGACTATTTACAACCACTTCAGGATTTGATGAAGAGCCAGAGAAACATTAAAAGATAATAGCCAAAAATTCATGAAGAACACCGCATTGCGGTTGAAACATTTAGGTCATATTTTGCATTTTTTGGTTAGGACAGTATATTATCACATAAAGACCCCAGCATGCAGCAAATGACAAGAATCTGAGCATGCAAAGATATATTAGGCCCAAATTTGAACCAAATTAAAAAGTACAGTGGTAAAATTGCACCCATTCAAAGATGCTTGGTAAATTTGATCCATCACCCTGAGTGGTAAATTTGGACCTTATCCCAAATATAAAAAGCGAGAAATTTTTTCAAGTCTTGCAATCTCCTGTACCTGATAAAGTTTTCAAATAAAATTTCTCTTGCATACCACAATTTAGCACTATCATCCACAAAGGACCTTCCAAGACATATAACATGGAAAATTTAAGACAGCTATTGCAATCTAAATCATCCAAAAAGGACCATCCATGGAACATTAAATGAAAATTTAAGACAGCAATTGCAATCTAACTTGCCAGAGTATAATGTCCTTATAAAGGACTTAAATCAAGAGAGTAGACTCATAGAAGACGAAGAGGTTTATAGAGTAAGAGAGGTAGTTTCTTCTCTTACTTCTTGTTACATAAGATGATCCCTTTTATAGGACACTAAACTTGTACAACATTCAAGCCACAATACCTTCAAAGTATGATTTCATTTTCAATCTGCGGGCAGAATATGCTTCAGGTGGCATGACATACATCATTGCAGTATATTACATAAATTTACATTCCTGTTCTTTTGGAGCAAACTCCTGATGACCCAGTTTAGTGCAAGATTGAAATTCAATCATTTTCATACATGCAGGGGCATAATTGCAATTACTACTTCCAAAAACATTTACTAGGATTTATTGTGCAGTTTATGCCATCAACAAGTTTTAAAGTTTTTGACAAATTATAATATTATATAAGACATGACAAATTATTTTATTTGCCCTTACAAGAAAGATTGGATCCTATTTAAGTGTATATTGGAAGCCACGATGCACATTTGTGATTGTTGGAATACAAAGTAAAGAACACTTCATACCTCATATGGATCTCGTATAACTTCCACCCACCACCTTGAAACATTGAAAGGACTTAGTTTCAGGAATCTTAAAAGTCCATATAAGTCATCAAGTTTGCGTTGTATAGGAGTGCCCGTAATACACCAGCGATGCTTAGCATATAATCTCATGGCCATTTCTGTTGCGGCAGCAGTATTGCTTTCCACCATTTGAGCCTCATCCAGACAAACCCTCCACCACAATATTCTAGTGAGAAGAGTTGGAATGACAGGGTACCTACCGAAAAGACAGCCATGTCATCATCTTGAGACATTAAAATAGGAGGCAGTCAGGATAAAAGCTAGAATTATTAAGTTAATAGGGGCCCATTCTAGTTAGTTCAAAATTTCATTTAATCTTACCTAATAATAATAACAACAATAATAAAATAATCTATATTCCAAGAAACCAAAAGGATTGGGAAAAAAAGTTTAAAGGTAAGCAATTAAGCACCGAAGAAACCAAAATGATCATATATAAAATGAAGTTTTGTGGAAGGGGAAAAAATTCAACTAAAGGTTTTCAAAATACACTCCTGCAATTAGTACAGAGTTTGGAAAAATTAAGCTTAAGTAAAGAATTTACAAAGAGAACACAAGAAGGAAAGATTGTAAAGGTCAAAATAAAAACTTTAGAAAAGCTTGGGTACATCCATGGAGCCAGCTCCAAGCATTCAGTGAACCCAGTGAATCTCAGAAGCAATATATCATAGTACAATGGAAAATATAATATATAACAACTTGAGAACACTTTCAAATAAAAAGCCAATCGTCCAGTTTCAGCAAATGCTCATTTCTAACAAAAACAATAAATCAGAAGTTAAGAAGGAACCTCTTCTGGAATCTCAAGAAGCGTCGATCGCCTTCATGCCTGTCAGAGTCATGAGAGAGGTCCTCTTTGAGTACATCATATGTTGTTAATACAATGTCAGCACTGACAAGTTCATCGATATCCGCTCTAGATGTATTTGCAAGAGAAAGAGTTCTTGCACCTTCATAGATACAAATTTTTAACGAACCTGGACGTGTATGACTAATGATGACAAATAAAATTAAACAAAAAAATACATATATAAGTACATTTCTTTAATGATCACAATCAAAAGTTATAATGTAATGCAATTCAACAAATCATCCTCCGAAAATGTAATATCATCTAAAGTAAATGGCTTCACAAATAAGGTCTATCTAAAATATTTCAAATTTTTAATCGGAAAGAAATGAAAATCATTAGGATGTCATGCATGAAACTGGTTGTGATCTATGATTGTAGATTCATTTTCAACATTATGGTTTCAATTTCAACTCTAATGACTCATAGTTTCCGACTGCATTAACAATGGATGCAGTCACAACTTCCATCCAACAAGATTACTTTGACCCATCTATGTTTCATAAATTGCCTAGGCATGCATCATACTTATTTTTCCAGATTTGTTTAGTGCTTTAGTCATATCAGGCCACCAGCCCTTTAGGAAACCATTAAGTTTAAGGGGCTTCAGAGCAGACCAGCCCAGAAATAGGGACTGAAATTAAAGAATGCCTCCCATAGTACCACAAGCTCTTAAACTTCAGTCTCACGATTGAAGCTGAGAAATCAGAGTTCAGCTGAGGTGTGGCTACTAGCTCCTCTAATCAGGGCCTTATAGAGAGAAAGTTGCATCAGGATCACAACAGTGTTAGTGGATTTCAAGCTCTATCTTACCATTAGAAGATTTCATAAGCCCAGAACTTCCAACATCCTAGTTGGTCATGAAAAAACTGTTTGATTCAACCAGCAGATCATTAATATATTTTGATATTTTTCTTTCCTTTACAATCTGAAGGAATCAAGTGAAATTCACAAAATGATATGCAAATTTCTTAATTCTCCAAAATAATAAGTTTACTTACCAACAACAATGCAAAATTTAATATTACTATAGTACTAAGGATACTGGAATTGGCAAGTGTATAAAAAGAAGTCAAGGAAAAATTTATACCGTATAATCTCAGTGTGCCATTGGGATAATATAGGAGCTGGACAGACTATAAGAGTGGCACCTGTAGCAGTGGGAGAGTTGGTAGCTTGTAGTAGCTCTAAACATGGCGGGCAGATATGTTCTCCCTCTCTGACAACAATACTGGTTGTCTCTTTCCTTCTTTTCAGCTTTTGTAGTCCTTGTTCATCAGCATTTTCACTGACTTTCCGGGCTTTTCCTCTAGGTGAATAACCAACACAGTCTGAATGTTGCCAAGCATCACACATGTCACACTGTACCCATAATCCTTTATATTTGCGGTTTTCACTCACAGCTCCACATATGCACTCAACACGCTCCCTTTTCAATCTTCTGAGACTAATTTTCTCATCAGTAGTAAACTTTGCTACAGTATCCTTAAATAAACCGCCTTCAGATTCTGGCTTCTGATGTGCAAAGATGCAAGCAAGCAGTTCAACAGTCTTCCCCAAACCCATTTCATCTGTGATGTTCATAATGATCACCCCCAAAGCAAGCAGAGTAACATCAGATTTGTGGATAAATATCAGCTTTAAACAATAAAAAAAATAAGCAACTTTTTCAGAAATCAAAAGTCCAAAAGAACCCCAAAATTTTAGGAGCATGCATCAGTCAATAGCACACAAGAATTGGAACAATTTTTAGTGTCAATATCTATGTAGGCTAATAACCAAGCAAGAGTAGATTCCCATGCTAATTTGGAACAGCACAATCTCACAGATCTGGGCATTCAAAAGCCAAACTCAAATAAACTAACCAGAGATGCTGAAGTAGTGAAAGATGCAGAAATGATGCATATAACACATAAGTTGGTAACTACTGTGGCAAAACTGCTACGTCTCTAAACTATTAATTACACAGAAAGGATCAACTTTAGAAGGAAAGCTTTCAACCCCCTGAGCAGTTGACAGAACTTACGCATGCAAAACTTTTCATCTCTATCACTATCAAACTTCAGCTCTTTTAAATATCAAATATGTTGAAAGGATCGCAAGAGTTTCCGAAAAACTGACACATTATGTACCTGCTAGAATACCGCCGTAGACATAAGGAGAAGTGGACTCTGGTTGCAGAGAAACATTTCCACTGAAGACATTATCCCACATAGTAAGCAAGTGAAGAGAAGAAAATTGTTCTTTTTTATTATTTTTTTGAGGGTGTGGGAGTGGGGGATGGGAAAAACCACAAGCCACAACTACAAGAACAATGTAAGGACATTCTTTTTAAGTAAAATGCCAATTGAAGAAAGAAAACCTTACCCAAATGGATTAAAGAACATTTTTGAACAAGTATCAAGAAAATCCACAGGTATACACAATGGAGAAGACAACATGCTCCTTTCCCATTCTTCCAGACTTCTTGAATCACCCTTCTCTCGTTGTACCATCCAGTAAGCCGCACGGCGCTGATATGGTCTCAGAACAGGGAGCAAGTCAGGAATTTCATCCTCAAGCATTGAGTTCTCTCTGCACAGGACATATACAAGTGATTTCCTTCCAGAATTGAACCACAAATAGGAAGTCGGAACATAACTATGACAGTTATGCATCACTAAATAAATCTATAATACAATAATTGGGCGACTCACTTTGATGGCTTTATGGCTTCATAAAACCCAACAACATCAAACCTTGCTCGTTTCCCAGGTCGCGAAGTTTTATCTTCTGTCACTGGATACATATCAACTTCCATGTTCACTGATTCACTAATTCCATACTTAGCCTCAGAAGTCATTACTCCAGGACGTAGCCAAGCCATTACATTCATCATACTCTTTTTCCAAAGTTGCCTCGTATTCTCCAGGAGTGACTCACAATCATCAAAAACACTCTTTAGTATCTCCACCCTCACTCTAAAAGATGACAAGCTCTCTGAAAGCGTTACCTCCAACACTGGCCGCAAAGTCAGAAATTTCAAACTTGCCAAGTGCACAAGAGCAGAAATACCTTCATCAGGACCATCAAAACTCCCAGATAACATCAATGATTCCATCTCCGCACCATCAGACATGCTTTTCTCTATAAATTCCAAAGATACATCACTAGAAGATAACACAGGCCAATGTCCTAGTTTAATACGATTGATAAACTCACTGACATTACAAACACGAAACCTTAAGGAGTACTTGGAGTCCCCATAAAAGTCCTCGCTGATTCTATAACCAGCATACCCTTCTCTCAAATTCAAATCAATCAGAACAACCTCAGATATGTCAAGATGCTCATCCGAATGCCAAGAAGCCCTATCAACTTCTACAAAGAATGGTTTTTCTATATCCACTAGTTCCTCCTTCCCTTTTTGCCTGTTTCGGTTTGTTTCCTGTTTGGGTTCGACATTACCATTGTTCTCTATGATTAAGGCGCCTGATCTACGCGGATTGGCTTGCTTTTTCCTACCCATTGTTCTCACTACAAACCAAATATAGAAACTAGATAAACGTTCAGAAAATTACAAACAAAGCAGAAGCTTTAAGAGTGTTTCAATAGCCAATTCAAGAAGCAGCTTGTGTTCTTTTGATGCAAAGGTGCATGCCCAGATCATTACAAAACGCCAAAAGCAATAAACAGAAGTTGAAGCTAAGGAACTCAATTGAATGAGCAGAAATATAAACAAAAAAGGAAAAGAAAATTGGATGAAAGCAATACAAATAAGATAAAGAAAAGAATATGAAACCTGAGAAAGAGACACAAAAGCAATATCCAGAAACAAATTAAGGTAGAATTTGGTTGCATTAAGAAGGTGTTATAAGGAAAAGTTTGGGATTTGAATCATGAGGTTTGAAGGAAGAACAGAGGCAGATGAGTCACGACCGCTGTGAGACTGCAACACACGCGCCAATTGCGAGTTGCCAAAGTCGGTAACTCGAAGATAGATTTTGTTATGTTTTATGGGGCTCCTAAGAAAGGCGTGCCTAAACTCACACCCAATTATTCGAGTTAAACACAACAGTGACAAAACAAGGCTTTTTTCTTATTGGACTGTCATTTCTTTTAGTAACAGCTTCAAGAATGGAATTACCAAAAGACCCAGAACGGTAGTCCTCTCTCCTTTCGTCTCTTTTTCCGCCTTTTAACAACAGTCAGAGAAAAACCCTAAAAAGATTTTCTCAAAATAGAACTGCGTGGGTTTGGGTTTTAGGCACAGAAGAAAGAAGCGATGAAAGGAGGGAGGAAGAATCTAAAGAGGGCAGCAAAAGACCAAATCTTGAGCCTTCAACATGGCCAAAGCTTTATGCAAGTGCTGTCTCTAAGGGGATCCAATCTCATTGAGGTACCCATTACTTTTCACTTCACAAATTTACTGTCTTTTTTCTTTAAATTTTCTCATACTGCAAGTAGATTATCAGTTATAGTCTGATTAGTAAACTATCAAATTCCCAGTCAAAGTCTGGGTTTTCAACCAAAGCATTTCTTATTTTATTAGATGAAAATATGGGCCTTTGTGAATATTTGATTGTTATTCAAGGTAAAAGGTAATGTTTAGTCATTAAGAGAAATTAGTTTTTTTTTTTTTTTTTTGCGTTTTATTAGGAATATATATTCTATGATGCATTCATGCAATTTACAATATCCACTCTGCCTTTGATTAATGTCCCAGCCGTTGCATTAAGGTTTTCTTTCACCCTCTTCCAATATGTTTCTACACTTCTTTATGGTTGTTTACCTTATTAAGGTAATGGATGCTCGAGGACAGAAATCACTAGCATTGTTTCCAGCTAAGTTTCAGAAGAGCATGTGGATAAAACGAGGTTGGTTTCAAATAAATGTCACTTGAGCATTGCTTTAATCAAAATTTATTGAGGTTTGCTTCATTTGAATATACAAAAAAAATAGCTACAAGCGTCTACAGTCATTTTGGAATCTCAGTCATCCTCCGCTATAACTTGGTTTATAACTGTGTGTTACTCTTCCTCTTTTTTTTTTCCTTTTTTGATGTCATATTTTTCTGTGTTTCATAAATTCCTTGGCTAAACCATCCAGTTGATTGGTTGCCTGCCTCTTAGATCCAAGTCCAACAGTTAGATTGTATAGTTTTTATTTCCACAATTTTTTTTCCTTTCTCTCTTTAGATAGTTGTCCAAACCTGGGAGTAAATCTTGTTGGATTTGGCAGTGTAGGAAAATGAATCGGCAAGGGTTTTCTTTCTTCTTTATTCTAATGTGTATTTGATTGCTTCTTCAATTTTTAGGGAGTTTTGTTGTAGTTGATGAAAGTGGAAAAGAAAAGGCACTTGAGTCTGGTTGCAAGGTGGCATGTATTGTTTCTCAAGTTCTGTTTTATGTACAAGTTCGTGCACTACAGAAATCTCCAGAATGGTGTGTTTTCTTAACATCTTAGAATTAGCTTGTTAGAATGCCTTTCCATTATCTTGCTATCATTTTGCATCTTTCTTGTTTTAATCTTAAAATACTTGGGTTCCAGAAATTTGAACCTGATACAACCTAAAGTTTTGATTGATGGGTGCTTCATTTGTTTGAGTTGTTAAATACTGACTACATTTGAACAGGAAGTTCAGCTGGCAATTTAGGGTGTTTATTGGTATCCTCTATGTTTGTGATTTCCTGAGGTCCCTTTCATGTGTCCTTTTCTTGTTAGATTACTTTCTGCAATCTGCCCATTAATCTTCATTGACCCACCACGCATACTGCTTTAAGCTAACAATGTTTAATTTCCAGCATTCGGATTGTAGTAAAAATAAAAGACGATAGCATTCTTATCTAAAGCAATTCCAACTGAATCCTTCTTTACATCTAGCATACTCATTCCGATCCATTTTTTCTACATCTCTGGCAACTCCCCACTGTACTTCCTAGGAAGGGTTTGCGTATGACTTAAGAGTCTTAGACTAAAGTAGCTTTTTAGTTTTAACTTTTGGGCTTGCCATCCCAGTAAAGTGTTATGACCTCTAGATGCTTCTGCATATAGTTTCCTGTTATGAATCTCCCATGTAAGAACTAGGAGCATGCAATAAGGACTGTCTGTAAATTTTGAAGGTATTGGAAATAACTTGTATAATACAGATATGCTTGCTTTTACCACTTAACTGTCCTCCGTTGGTCTCAAATTTGTAATCTTGAGACTTATTTTTTGTGTGATGTATTTGATCTTATTATTCTTGCTTGTAATTCCTGCAGGCCTGAAATTTTCAAATCCTCAAATCTGGATGAGTCAATTGAAAATGATGGAGGTGGCACCTCAGAAAGTTTGCAGAGAGATACCTCCCAGCAAGAAGTAAAAGATGAGTTGGAGTCAAGTGATGATGATGGACTTCCCCCGCTAGAAGCTAATCTGAACAGAGTCAAGCCAGTTGAGTTGCAATCAGACAGAGAGTCGGACTCGGGATCCGATACAGATTGATTAATGATTATAACACACTAATATAAATTAATCAATCGCTCGATTTTTACTGTTGATCTCTCTTGTCAAAAAATTACATGAAGTGGGCAGTGCACTACTAGTACCCAAATGTTCTAATGTCTTGAAATTTGTGTCAGCTTCTTCTATTGTAAATTTTTGATAGTTTCGAATGTAGGTAAAATCTTGTGTTAAAAGAAAAGAAAATAGCAGGCAACAAGGTTAGATTCATATTTGTTTAAAGTTGTAGCTGGCTGCTGGCATGTTGCTCAGTTTGTATGTCTTGATTTTACATTACTAGGCGCCAGGGACCGAGTTTTGAATGTAGGTAGCTTTAATATCAGTAGAGTCAGTGAAGCAGGGTCTTTGGTTGATGAAATGAGACTTGTTTAAAGCTTCTGAATTCCGATGTTTTAATTGGGACCAAGATATAATAAGTTTACAAAAATGGCCCACATCATTAGGCTTTGAAGTTTGGTGACGACTAGTGGGTTTAGGAAAGAAAGGCCTAAATGTATGGGTTCAAAGGGTTTGCAAATGAAATTTATGTGTAAGGGAAGGGTGGAGGATAATATGATGTGGGCAGTCAAATAATAATACCTTCTATCAAAAACCACTCAATTAATTGTATTAAAAGAAAGTTTTTTTTTTTTTTTCCGAAAAATTGGGAAAAGATAAAAATTTAAAGAAAATCAATGAATTTGCACTAAAAAAATCCCATGCTGTTGAAGGAAAATAGAAAACAACTTGTGATGAGTACGAGTGTAACAACTTGGTAATAAGCAAAAAAAAAAACCGTTTCACCCTTATTCATCCACAGGGTTCAATCACTAATCTTAACTTGACGGTCGACATATGGGTCAAATCACCACCTTGGGTGAATCTCAGCACGGTGTCCATGCATACTTTAAGCCCATCATAGGAGCAAAGGTGAACTACGGGTGGAAAGATAAACTTCATTTGAATTTACACTAGAAAAATATAAACTTCTTGCTCCATCTACTACTTCATTATTTTTTTTTTTTTTTTTTTTTTTTGGTTTGAGTTTTTGAACATTTGAATCAGGCAATAACCAGTCCGACCCTGACCACAGAGAGAGCAAATTACTGCTGTGAATTATAATATATAGGAGTGAAAGTAAAAGGGAATTGTTAAAGTTCTTTTTAGAGTAATGTGATGTCAACCTTCATGTTCATGGATCTGCTTTATGGTGATATTGATGTCGAGCCCATTTCTATCTATTCGTTTCTTTGCAGGTTGGGGTGAGTGAGAATCATATGGACAGCGGTTTCCGAGGGAGTTTGCACTTTCTAACGAAACAGCTTGTGTTATTTTGACCGGTATACAGGGTTGCTTTTCATGCGCCCAACTTGAACATGCTTCAGGACCAAAGGATAACCATGGTGTCTAATAGAAGAAGCAACTATATATGTAGGATATAAAAATAAAAAAAGAAGAAGCTGATCTATCTTTCCAATCATTTATACATGATCCAGGATCAACTATACATGAATAAACAAATCAAGTAAATGTCTCCTCTATAAACGCCTTTACATTCATAAAACTAAAACCTTACTATTACACTTCTGTTCTATAATACTACAAAAACAAAACAAAAAATGAATGCTATTCCATCCATGCCACTAAATAGGGAACAATGCCTCTGTTTTCATTTTTGAATCTCAGTTTTGGTGATTCTTCCATTTCATCACATCATGATGACTTTCAAACACTTCCAAGCTTCAATCATGTAAGAGATCACTCAGCCTTTTCCTCTACAGCAACTTACCAGGAAAGATTAGCTTTTACCAGATGCAATTACCTTGAGAAACATTACTCAGCTATTTAATCCTGAGTTTTTGCCAGACTGGAATGAGCTTGTGTCAGAGACGGATGGTCCAAATCAATTTAGCACTTGGCTTACTGAAGAATAGCCCATAAGTTGATGAAGCGGTGAACCTCCAGTTCTTGGTGGCAACCCTTCAATTTCTGAGGACACTTTCTCTGACCCGGACATATTCGAGGAAGGCCCCGCTGAATCAAAAGTTTCCATTGAATTCTTATGTTTGTTTTGAGCTTGCTTCAAAACGGAGTCCTTTCTCTGTTCCATAGGTTTGGAAGAACTACAAGACTTATTTTTGACATCAGCATTGCCTTGAAGATCATGAAACTGTGCATGAGAAACAGGATCTCCATCAGTAGAGCAGCTTTTACAGAAAGAGTCTCCATAATCATCAGAGTAAGACAAAGGATCTGCTTGCAAACAACCATGGCTACAAGATGCTGATGCCGAAATTCTTACATTAATTGCATCACCGCAGTCCTCAACCTCACTTGGTGGAGGTTCTGCAGCAACCAGTTCATAAGGAACTATATGAGTTCCTTTTTGAAGCGAAAACTTAAGTACCTTTGAACAAGCACCACATCTTAGCTGATGGAACCTCCTTTTGAAAAGTAGAAAATCTGCAGGTAACTGCAACGGTCTGAAGCAATGATAACAAGTTACAAAAGGTGCTCCACCTGCCGTGGGCCGGAGATGTCTCGTAACTGAATGATGTTTCTCCCTTAAATACCGCTTCATTTCATGATCTCTATACCTCTGATCATCAAATTTAGTTTCATTGCTCCAATTAGAAAAATCAGACTCCAAATATCTTTGGGGACTAGAGGGGCAAGAGCTGTAGGAATTGTAACAACTATGACCAGGGTGGGCTCTACAAAATTCTCGGTTATGTTGAAAGATGGGTAGAGGCAACTGTTCTGAACGCTGCCAGGCTTGAGGATGGCAGCATAAACAGGTGTTGTCAATGTCATGTCTAGCATTTATTGCACCTCCTGAGAAAGGTATACGCGAGAATCTACTTTGCTGGCTCCAGCTGCTCCTCTGTCCACGTCTTCCGTGATACCTAGGATAAAAATTTTCATCCTCAGGTGGCTCCTGACAGTAATATGTAGAAAAATGCTTTTGCCTCCAAGGTTCATCAGTGGAAGTCCTTCCATTGGGCTTTCCATTCAGATGGCATGTCTTGCTAATTTGATCCTGCAATTCATACACCATTCTTAACAGCTTCATATTTTCTTGTTCAGTGTACTCGGCCTTCTCAAGTGGATGGAAGGCTGAATCAAAAGGAAACTCATCTTGCAATTCACGTGAAGGGCCAGCACTTTCATACCCATGCAAGGAAGTCCTTTGAGAGAAAGGAATTTGAGATGGATATTCACCTCTCTCCTGTCTTGGCCAGTTTCTAGGTGGACGATGATGCATTACAGGTTCTAGCGGTTCATCTCGATGCCACTTGCTGTATTTTTCTGAGGCATAATGCCTCTTATTGGACAAATCTGATGAGAGATTTCTTGCATGATCTCGCATTCCAGAATTACCATTCATCATGCCTTTGGCTGGCAACTTGTCCCTTCTGTGCCTTTCTTCAGGAACAAGATAGTTAGCAGGCTTATAATTATTTGTAAATGAATGTAATTGCTGGTCAGGGAAGTGATCATCCATTCCATCATAAGAAGAGATACTGCCATCATAAGCATGAGAGCTTCTGGTGGTAGTGGATTTAGACAAATATTCAAGAGGACCACTGAGATCAGAACTAGGGCTGACAAAATCTGCAGTTTCAAAAGTAAGTGTAGACCTTACACGATCAAACCCATTTTGTTCACTTTTCTGAGGTTGCTGCAGATGCTCATTAGGAGAAGAGAAAAGATTATCTGATGAAATGACTTCCCCTGCTGCTGCACAAGCCGAAACAGTTAAATTAATTTCTTTTTTACCAGGTGTGTTGTCAATGCTCGAGCCTTTGATGTTGGAATCAATCTTGTTAATAGTCTCTAATTCTGAATTTGCACCTTCTAACTGCGAGGTCTTGTCATTTGCCTCTGCTTCTAAATTTGCTTCTGCTACCAACATTAACTCTTCATTCTCATGATGAAGCTCAGTGGATAAAGAACCTTCAATGGAAACTCCTGGCTGTTGAACATTGCAATATTCTAAAGATCCCATCTGTAACTGTCCAGTTCCATTTTGATGCCCTTTATTTGATCTATTTTCATCAAGCTTATCACAATCACTATCACCATCACTATCAATGGATAAAGAACCTTCAATGGAAACTCCTGGCTGTTGAACATTGCAATATTCTAAAGATTCCATCTGTAACTGTCCAGTTCCATTTTGCTGCCCTGCATTTGATCTATTTTCATCAAGCTTATCACAACCACTATCACCATCACTATCACTGGATGTATTTTGATCCTTCTCGTAGTGATCATTATGTTGCCCTTCGACTGATAAGTTCTCAATGTGCTTCTCACTATGAGAGTCGGTAGATATGTTCTGATTCCCTCCACTTTCTTGACTCAAGTGACTCTCAGGAGGGGAAGGAAGAACTTCCTGCGGAGTTGAGCAGCTAGATTCTCCATGTTCTGACAGACGAACCAATTTATTTGCATCAGCATCTTCTGTTTCTTGCAAGACAGACGTGCTTTTGACACTGGCTTTTCGATTTTTAGCTGCAAACAGGAAGAAATTGAAATAAGGAAGGAGCTAAGCAGGAAATTATTTTTCCAAAGTGGAGAAAAAGGTGTAGGAGATTTTTATTTTGTAGGTCACAACAAGAAAGCAAGGGAAATGTCTGTGAATGAGGATAGCCAAGTTATAAGTCTACCATTAATATTTAACCATTTTGAAAGAGTGATAGATGTCTAAGCTCAAAATATTAGAGAAAACCAGGGAAAAAGATCAAAATATATTGAGACATCGAAGAATTACACATTTTCTGCGACTAGCTTGTAAGTGTTGAAAATCAGTAAGCAAAATAACTCAGTATTGAGTTCCACTTCCCACGTTCATCAAGATAATAATAGATCATTTTGTTTGGAAAGATCTATGAAAAGTTTCTTATTTGGAAAGATGCTTACCTACAAGAATTGTATCACACCCTCCACACTTGTATACAGGAACATCTGCCACTTCTGGAAGAACCAATAGACATTTAGGACATCTAACTAATCGAACTTTAGGAGTTGTTCCACTGGCCATATTGGTCCAGATGTTTAGATGTGGTCAACTTGTGATCAGATGTCTACTATTGATTCTGCTACAGTCAACTATCAAAAAGGCAGCTTCAACCACAGGTACCGTACTTGCAGTAAAACAAAATATCCCCAGTCTGCAAACAGATGGAAATATATTTGTTAGATAGATGAAGAAAAAATATAGCAATGGCACTATACATTTAAGAAGGGGATATCACACTTTATGATTCTGGAATAATGCCAAGCAAATTACATTCTATCAATGATCTATCAAAGAACAGATAGAAGACAAGGTTTGACTGTATTAGATGAGGCATGTTCATGGTAAATCCCAAAGGATTTTATGTTGCATATCAAAGTATTTGAGTAATAACTTAAACAACAGAGAGGATCTAAAACTTTACGTAGAAGTGAAACCAATTGCCCCTGAACAGGTCAGACACTTAGATAAGCGGAGAAGGCGAAAAAATAGAAAAGTATACGATCTACACTTGTGGAGGCATATAAATTATGTTGTACAGCTTGTGAGCAAATATAATGTGAAGGTGAAATGGGGTTGAACTGTTAAGCCAAGCAAGGGAGAAGTGGACAAGAAATATTGCTAAGCTGAAGATTATTTTTAGATCTACTAGTCTCTCTCTAGCTTTGGCAAAGATATGAATTTGGTCAGGCATACAAATTCTCAAGAAGAACAAATAAAGGGAAAGAGATTGAGCTTACTGATTAATCAAATAATAGCAATTAGAAATAGAATTAATCAACAGCCACAAATGAACAGAAATAACAGAGTCAAGGACAGTAGTATTTAACGCATATAACAGGTTGAAATTTAGGAAAGAATAAACAATTAATGATTATGCAAATGAAGAGAACATTAACCATGGGTGAAGAGCAGCAGCACTATTCAGATTCAGAGGCGATGAAGAAAGTTAAAGGTTAGAATTAGAAGAAAAAGAAAAAGAAAAAGCAGATCAGGATATAGAAACATACCCAGCCTTAGATTTGAAAAGGTAAGCCGAAATGTGAAGAAAAGAAAGAGGAGATTATGAAAGTAATCATGTAAATAGGATAGGAGTACTTTTTATAATATATAAAAACAAAATAAAAGAGATTGAAGAGTAGTAGTAATTAGAAAAAGAAAGAGAAATAAGGATGAAGGAAGGTGGGAAGAAAATAATAAGAGAGGAAAAAGGGTAATGAAAAATTGTAAAGAGCTGTCTTTGATTTAGTTTGTTTGTTTTGTAGTTAAGTTTTGGTTGAATTAGTTTTGAGAATTGAGAAATCAAAATGGAAAGGAAGGGTCTTTGGCTCTTGGGCTGGGAATTGATGGTGGTGGGTTTGAAGTTTCGTGCTGTTTAAGGCTTTTTATTTGATTGGATTGTTATTACAGTCAAGCCCTGACTTCCAAAACCAAAACAGAGCTCATCATCTTCTTCTTCTTCTTCTTCTTCTTCTTCTTTTTGGGCTGTCTGAAGCTGAAGATGAGAGAGAAGAGAAGAGAAGACTGAAGAGCGGTCGTTGCGGAGGAGTTAAAAGTTAAATACAGTTAAGGAGAAGAGAGAAGGGGGGTTGTGTGATGACCTGGCATCCTACGTGGTCGTGACTTTTGTAAATTTGAGAGATACAGTTACAGTTACAGACAGACTACAGAGAACAGTTTCCATTGATTGTTTGTTAAATAGAAAGTATTTTAGGACAAGAGAAGAGGTGGTGTCTGAATTGTTGGTGCTGCTTTCTTTCAATTTTGATGCGTTTTAACGTTAAAACTAATTGCCAGTTTGCCAAGTCAACTCCTCTTTTTCCATACTATTACATTATATTTAAAATAGTTAGCTTAATACTTACGTTTTTAGCAACCCAAAAACCAAAAAAAGTCTTTATAACATTTGTTTTGTTAGTTGTCTGCCATGTTTGAAAAAGAATATGAAATGCTTTAGAAAGAAAAAAAAAAAAAGTCTATGCTTTATTGAAATGTGTATTTCCCAAGTAAATTTTTTTTTTTCATGCTTTATCTAAACTATATATATATATATATATAAATATTAGAAGGGTTTGATTTTATCAAAATTTATATAATATAATATTAATATTATAACAAATTAAATCCCTAAACCAAATTAAGTAAAGAATTAAGATGGATATTCTTTCTATCCTACATGCATGGTAGCTATAAGGTCATTAATTTATCAATATTTATTTTATTTTAAATATTAAATACAATTAAAGAATTGTTTATCATGACAAGCAAAGCAAAGGAAAGGAAAGCAAAGAAGCACAGCCTTGGTTCTAACTTCCAAGTTGATTCCATTTTCGAAGATCAATAATATTGATTTGATGGTCATGGAATAGGATAGAAATTGGGTTTTCAGTTGTAAAAACAAAACAACATAACACAAAGGTTACACAACTCACAATGTTTAATAGCAAGTCCAAGTTGGGATTTAATTATAAGAAGAAGAGGAAGAAGTCAACGGGTGTTGGTTGGATGGAAAAGTCATAGGTTTGATCAAAGAGGCCGACAATACATAGACAGCTGGAATTAGGCAGGTGGCAGGATCTCATCCTCATCCTCATACAGGTCCAGGGAAAGCCACAAAGTCGTAAAGTAAAGGTCGCAGTAACTACTCTGCCCTGGTAGTGGGATCCACTTCTCTCCTATCTTAGTCTTAGTCTTTGCCTTTGATGACCGGCGACGGCAACAGCAAACAGCAAACAGCAAAAGCAAAAGCAAGCAAACCAAAATTGCCTTTATTTATTCAGCATTCACCACCAAACCATTCCCCAGTCCACCACTTATATTCTGCCACGCCACACTTTCATTAATGTATGACTGAATGAATGAAGCCTCCTTGGGAGCTTTTTGTCCGACTTGCCACCACACCAGCCATACATACCAGTATGCCATTTTCACAAAACGCACCCCACGATTCAATACTTGGTCTATGAATGTTTAGCTCAGAGACACAGAGTTATGTTCCATTCCTTAATATATATATATATATATATATCAAACAAAATAAAAACTTCTTCCAAGTAACATTCCCTCTCATCTAATTTCTTCTAATTTCATACAAATTCAGACCTAACCTATTCATCTGAACTGATTCAACTACAAAACATGACAACACTTGAAACAACACTCTTTGGTGGAACCAAACTGAACAAATTAATTATGTCAATTGATAACTAAATTTGCCACTTGAAAGTATAATAAATTGATTAAAAATTATTCGTTTCAACTTTCTCTTTTCCACATATTATAAGTTTATTCTTGGGGAGCTTGCCAGAAAAGCTTGGTCAAGACTATGGAGTGGAGCTGAAAAGAATCATTCAACTGCCGTCCTGCAAAGTTAAAAAACACACCATGACTAAGTCCAAACTGAGACAATAAGCAAAAGGATCACCATTTCATCATATCGACCACTCAAATCTATATGTTTCTTCCTGCCCGACAACATTAACGTGGAATATTGCAAAGGATTACATCCACCCGTTCCCACACAGAAGCAGGCCGGCCAGTTTATTGAAATTCCAGCTGACAGCCTTTGGCTTCAGAATTTACTCTTACTAGTTAATTACTAGGTGGATGGATCATAAATGAGATATTTTCCACAATGTAATGTGATGTCAAGTTTGAAACACAAATTGAACTGTGTTGAGTGCAGTCACATACATTAATTCAAATATACATGGTTAAGAATCATATAAAGTGAAAAGAAAACTGCTAAAGACACTTCTATAGCTCATAATTAACCATTCCCCATATCCGTGCAAGACACCCATGTATTCTGTCTAATTATAACTTTTTTCCATTAATAGAAACAGAAATCAACAGTGGACCATCTAACAGCAGCTTAACAAAGAGTTGAAATTTAAGATGTCAGCATTGCAAGCATGCATAGGGTACAGAAGATTAATATTTGTTACAAATATATACTTGACCCCCTTCTTCCTTGGGACATAGGGGGAAAAGCCATGAATTTCTGAACAAAAGTGTCCGGAATCTACAAACTTATTCAATCCACATTCAATACTCCCGCAGTACAAACCGAATATACAAGCTAATGAGGGAAATATAAACCAAGACTCCTGCAGTACGCAATACATAGCCTAATCTGAAGAACTCTGTTTGATTGAAATTTTATGTTGGCAATCTTGTAAGTAATAAGCAATATTTCATTACTACTAACTATAAATTAAAAGATTAGAGAACAGATTACTTATCTGTAATTCCGGCAGAACAGCATATAAAAAATACGAACAGTCCAGAATGGAAAATTGACAACACTTACAGGTTAATTCGAATACAGAAAAAGGATAATCGAGTCAAGGTTGGACCTCTGACCTTAAGACGATTATTGCCTGTCTCTCAGGTGCTAACAGTATGTCGCAATTCGTCTCTCAGGTCTCCTCGATTACGTTGCAATCAAGAGCACACTTTTAGCAACACGGCGAACCAGAAAAATGTCGGTCTCTCTCACAGAAGACACAGGAAAAGACAAGAGCAGTATAGAAAAATTAGGAGAAATTTTAAGTACTATATAAAGACAGGCACTGCTCAGGTTTATATAGAAAAACAGATGATTTTTCGGAACAGACACATCATTTGGGACAAAACCTGTTCGGCCAAACAGGCAGCTTTTGAAAATAAAAAGGTTCTTAGTTTAAACCGAATAGACAAAACTTTTAACAAACAAAAGGGTTCGGTCCGAAAAGATACTCTTAAACAGACAAGTCTCTTGGTTGGAGAATGCTGAACCGGTTTGGATTGGACCGAATAAAAATATCGGTTGGGCAGTAAAAAATTAATTACTGCCCAAATCCAAACCGACCCAGCCCGGCTCGGCGGCGCGCGTGTGGTCCAGCTCAAGTTGTGTAGGTCTTCATCCACCACAAAACTTGGGTGCCCCTTGGGACCCAACCCCACATGGAAACAAGGCTTATAAAAACCACAAGCTTATGCATTTGTTCATCCTATGTGGGGTTCCACACCAATCATTAACATCAACCAACTTTCTTCCTCTTCAAGTGGGTATAAAGAGATTAATTTCTCATTCAAACATGATATCAATTGTGTACATAAATTATGCACCGTGTATCTACTTACGACAACCTACGTATTAGAATCGTATTTCGTATTTATACACCAAATAATATATTGATATCCAACAATCCCCCACATGAATGGAAATTGTCTGATTAAAACGACGAACTGACTCGGAATATGAGAGAGTTAAACCTTGAAGAGTTATTGCATCAAGATAGGTAGCTTTTGGCTTTGAACCTTCCATAGTGAATAACTATCGGATTTACTCGGCTAACTAGTGAACATGATGTCTTGAACTATTCAGCCTTTCGTGTAAACCAAGACAATAGATATCACACAATTCCCCTTCGAACATTTTCGGTTCTCACGATTGTGTCCATTTTGGCCCCGGACACTGCCTGGTTTCTTATGAGTACTCTAGAGAATTTAGCCTGATCAATTCTCATAGAAGTGGCCACGTTTCTTACTCATAATAGGTGATTGCTCATTAAGAGTATCCTGCAATACCCCACTTGATTTTATCAAGCTATAAGAATCATTAAAAGCATAGCTTATCCTACCTTGCAGGCAGCACTAAATCATCATAGGAATGGATAAGAGTGTTTAACTTTTTTAGTGCTTACACACAGTTACATAATTTAGTTGTCCCTTTTGAACCTAGATCTTGGGATCTCCAGTCAGCTAGGTTGGGTTTCCACTATGTAACTTTAATTTATAGGCTTAAGACCCATTCCCCTCGATGATATACTTGCTCTCTTGTTAAAACATTTGGTAAGCGCGCTTCATTATCTTTTGATTTTTCAAAATCAACAATGATAATTTCATTTGAGAGCAACTGTCTAACGGTATTATGTCTTCGACGAATGTGTCGAGATTTACCGTTATACAAACAACTTTGTGCCCTACCAATTGCATATTGGTTATCACAATGTATACAAATTGCAGACACAGGTTTCGGCCATCTTGGAATATCTTCTAAACTTTCGAAGCCATTCCGCTTCTTCTTCAGCTTTATCTAAAGCTATAACTTCAGATACCATGGTAAATCTGGCTATTCATGTTTGTTTAGAAGATTTTCAAAACACTGCAGCTTCTCCAATAATAAAGATAAATCCGTTAGTGGATTTGAAATCTTTTGTATTGAATATCCATTTTGCATCTGGATATCTTGTATAGTGCAGTCCATAACTTGAGGTGTATCTTAAATATCTAAGTACCCCCAAAATGGCCTTCCAGTATCCTTTCCAGGAATACTTGTAAATCTATTCAGTTTGCTAACTGAGTACGTTATGTCTTTACATTCATTTACAACCTAATGGTTTACTTTCAGGGTCCGTGTCACTCTTGGCACCATCAGGTATCACTGATCCCATGGACAAAGTCTCATCCTCCGCTTCACAACGGGGTAGTCATGGTAGCACCAAGGCATGCCGATACCATACCATGAAACTCTTCCCCATTTACTATGTCGATACCCTCATTGATGCCAAGATCACACCCAAGTACTCTTGTTACATAAAGTTGACATATTCTCACATGTCCTTCTCTTGCCCTCAAGGACTGGGTCATGATCCCTTCGAATGAGGCACCAAACATAGTTTTAGGTCCTATTATGACCTTTTAAGCCGGAGAAACTGATACCTTCGTAAGACACCCCCACACTTTCGTGTATTTATAGGATGGTCCTTAACCCTTCCATAATTCATAAGGTGTCTTGTCTTATTTCTTGTGGGGTATATTTATTTAAAAAGTAAATAGCTATTAAAATAGCTTCCCCTCACAAGTTCTGAGATAACCCTGAACTAATCAACAAAGCATTCATCATTTCTTTCAACGTTCGGTTCTTGCGTTTCGCAAAACTATATTGCTGAGGTGAATAAGGAGAAGTGGTTTGAATATTGATTCCATATTTTAAATAAAATTCATAAAATATTGAATCATATTTATCACCCCTATCACTCCTTATTTTCTTACTTAGTTGATTTTCGACCTTAATTTTTTTTAAAGAGTTTAAAAAACTTCCAAGGCCTCGTCTTTGCTTCTTAGCAAATAGACATAACAGTATCTTTTTACCACCTCTAGTTTGCACAATCTTTAAGTCACATATATCAGTGTGAATTAAATCTAGAGGTTTACTACTTCTTTCTACCAAATAGAAAAGAGCCTTAGCCAATTTGGATTCCATACAAATTTCCCATTTGTGATTTTTATCAATAACAATTTGCGGAAGCAAATCCAAATCCAAATTGTTGATTCTCTGCAAGGTCTTGTCCCACACATGACCTAATCTACCATGGCATAATTAGAGGACACCACCAAATAATCAGAAGAAATAATTTAATTATTATTCTTGTTCTTTGGCATAACATCCATAATATTGAGCTAAAAAAGCTCATCACATAGATATCCTCTACCCACAAACATGCCACATTTAGTGAGTACACATTTATCCGACTCAATTACAAGTCTAAACCCGTTATTGCTCAACATAGAGCCGAAAACCAAATTCTTACGAATTTCAAGAGCATGAACCACATTATTCAAAGTTAGTTCTCTAACAGATGTCATCTTGAGCACCACCTTATTCATGGCCTCGTACCGAAGAGTTTCTCATAAATATTTTTTTTTCTTTATACTCGGAGAAACTCTTTCTATCAGAAGAAATATGACAAGTGACATCGGTATAAACCCACCATGTCTTAGGGTTTTCTACCATGTTCACTTGTGACACTGCAACAGCGAGCTCAATCTCATTATCATCAACTAAGTTGGCTTGAGCTCTTTTCTTGTTCTGACGGTAGTCCTTTGCTCAATGACCGGGCTTGTTACATATGAAACAAGTTCCCGTAAACTTCTTGAAATCCATTCCCTTTTAGCTTGGGAAGAGCTAGAACCAACAAATTTTCTCTTATTGGTCTTGTGCGAATGTTCTACAACATTTGCCTTGGCTTCCATGGTCTGAGCTTTAACCCTATTTTCTGAACCACAATTATCCTCCTCGATTCTTAACCGAATAATCAAGTCCTTTAAAGTTTCTCCTTTCTCTTGTGCTTTAGATAGTACTTGAAATTTTTCCACAAAGGTGGTAGTTTCTCTATCAAAGTCACCGTCTCAAATGATTCACTAAGAATCATTCCTTCGGCATCAATCTCATGGAGGATCAACTGATATTCTTAGACTTGGTTAATCACGATTTTCGAGTCCATCATTTTAAAATCTAGAAACCGGCCAACCACAAATTTTTTTGTGCCGGCATCCTCGATTCTGTATTTTCTCTCTAAGGACTCCCACAGCTCTCTCG
Source organism: Fremontodendron californicum (assembly GCA_030761205.1). Classification (NCBI taxonomy): domain Eukaryota; kingdom Viridiplantae; phylum Streptophyta; class Magnoliopsida; order Malvales; family Malvaceae; genus Fremontodendron; species Fremontodendron californicum. The sequence goes on along the minus strand of JAULJL010000054.1, from coordinate 143,282 downwards.
CTGTTTTGATTGGGCTAAACACGTTGTATAACGTGTTGTCCAATTCATTGAGGATATAGTTCTTGTATAGGAAGTCAGAATACTTCCATGCTTGCACCGAAACTACAGCTGTAGGATCGGTCTCTCCCTCTTTGGGAACCGGGGCCTCCTCCCGTAAGAACCGGGCTAGGTTCAGAGTGTTTAAATAGAACAGCATCTTTTGCTGTCAACGTTTGAAGTCCAGACCACTGAACTTCTCGGGTTTCTCACCATGTCTAACATGTGGTGGCATTAGCACTACAGGCGCACTCGCATTTATAGTAGACCGTTCTGTCATCTGTTATTTAAAATAACAAGATCACCTATATATATATATATTTAGAATATATATATATATAAATACACATATATATATATATAGAATACATATATTACAAACACATATATACAAACAAATATATGTTCACAGAAATATATATTATAAATATATATTTTCACAAATATATATATTCCAATCACATTTATAAATATATATATAAAACAGATATATATAGAATATATATCACAAACACTATATATATATATATATATATATATATATATATCATGTTTAAATGAGATCATCAATTCTAGGCTCCAATTTGGCACAAAAAATCCCCGGAATCATGTTCCGACAATTATCTCAAAAGATGGGCCCTGCCAAAACTTCTAGAAGAGGTCTCAAAATATGCTGTGGCGTGACAGCATATCGTTCTCACTACATTGGTCAAGAAAACGTTGCCTTCGGTTTAGGAGGCATTTCCAATGCAACAGAAAACGCCACGGTTGGAATGAACGTCGCCATTAACAACCGTTATTAAACATGGATATTTCACAATTGCCAATAGTAGCCATATAATATATATATATATATATTACAAACACAATATATATATAATATATATATATACACAAACAATATATAAATTTGAAATATCTATCGTACACAATATATATATTTATAAATGATAGAATAAATAAATAAATATATATAAATTATGTACTATAACAACAAACATATATATAATATATATTGAAATAACAGTAATATATATTATTATACATAAACAGTATGTATAAAATTATATATATATATATAAAGTAAACGATCAACACTATATATTGCAATATATAAATTACAATCAATGAAGTCAGTAAGCATTCAACATATATGCTGCCAATATATATGAAATATACATATAAATAGTCATCGTCATTCATATATAAAATGCTATCATCCAAATATGCATGAAGCAACGGCACTATTGTTTTACAACCGAAACAAGAAATATAAAACAAACACTTTTCACGAAATGAAACAATTGTCAGCATGTATACAAATATGTTCACACTTTTCAACCGTAGTATACGTCATACACAAATGTTAAAAAATGTTTCATTTGTTAAACATATTTATAAAAATCACTACACAGGATATATACCATGTAATATTATATATACAGTGTATATATAAATCATTAAAAACAGTAATGAAACGAAATAAATAAAATAATCGTCTTAAGATTGTTGGCAATCTTGTAAGTAATAAGCAATATTTCATTACTACTAACTATAAATTAAAAGATTAGAGAACAGATTACTTATCTGTAATTCCGGCAGAACAGCATATAAAAAATACGAACAGTCCAGAATGGAAAATTGACAACACTTACAGGTTAATTCGAATACAGAAAAAGGATAATCGAGTCAAGGTTGGACCTTTGACCTTAAGACGATTATTGCCTGTCTCTCAGGTGCTAACAGTATGTCGCAATTCGTCTCCCAGGTCTCCTCGATTACGTTGCAATCAAGAGCACACTTTTAGCAACACGGCGAACCAGAAAAATGTCGGTCTCTCTCACAGAAGACACAGGAAAAGACAAGAGCAGTATAGAAAAATTAGGAGAAATTTTAAGTACTATATAAAGACAGGCACTGCTCAGGTTTATATAGAAAAACATATGACTTTTCGGAACGGACACATCATTTGGGACAAAACCTGTTCGGCCAAACAGACAGCTTTTGAAAATAAAAAGGTTCTTAGTTTAAACCGAACAGACAAAACTTTTAACAAACAAAAGGGTTCGGTCCGAAAAGATACTTCTTAAACAGACAAGTCTCTTGGTTGGAGAATGCTGAACCGGTTTGGATTGGACCGAATAAAAATATCGGTTGGGCAGTAAAAAATTAATTACTACCCAAATCCAAACCGACCCAGCCCGGCTCGGCGGCGCGCGTGTGGTCCAACTCAAGTTGTGTAGGTCTTCATCCACCACAAAACTTGGGTGCCCCTTGGGACCCAACCCCACATGGAAACAAGGCTTATAAAAACCACAAGCTTATGCCTTTGTTCATCCTATGTGGGGTTCCACACCAATCACTAACATCAACCAACTTTCTTCCTCTTCAAGTGGGTATAAAGAGATTAATTTCTCATTCAAACATGATATCAATTGTGTACATAAATTATGCACCGTGTATCTACTTACGACAACCTACGTATTAGAATCGTATTTCGTATTTATACATCAAATAATATATTGATATCCAACATTTTAAACTTGGTTCAAATTTGTCCATTGCAGTGTTCAGATGTTTACTAACATGCAAGGATATAGCATAATGGCAGCTTCAAGTTTATCTAAGCATGCATCAATGCAAGTATGCAACATATATATCACCCAAAACCTCCCACAGAAAATAAATGTTAAGAACTAATTTGACAAGTTCATAAAAGAAATTTAACAAAGCATACAACAAGAAAGGGAAGAGACAATTGAGACTTGTAGCCTTACTAATACTCAAATTAATCAAACTCATGCCGATTGTGCTTGATAAAAGCCTGAAATTCTTTATAACCACTTCTATAGTGCTCCAGTGTGAAAGAAAGCTGACGTATTACCTCTCTTTTCTCCTTAGCCACATCTAAGATCATGATTCTCTGCCTATCCACTTCCTTCTCAAGGTCCTTTATTCTCAATTTTAATTCATCTTCTAGATTCTTTGCATGTTTCGATCCAGAAATCAGCTGTAAGTGTCCCCTGCTTAATTGCTGTAGGTTCTCCTCCATTTGCCCAATCTGCAAATCTCGGGAACTAACCTCGGCTACAAATAAGCAATGACTCCATCTTTCTCTGCCTAAAGCATATCATATTTCAATTTCAGTCTGTCAAGGTTCTTATTCAGAGCTTCTACATGCAGACCTTTCTCAATAAGTTCTGCCTTCAGCTGACTGATCTGACTTGCAACCCGATTTCTTGAACATCATACAAACCTTTGATTCCCATTTTTTTCAGCTTCACGTTGCTTTATTTTTTCCTCCAATAGTTTTCCATGTAGTTCCCATTCTTTGAGTCTTGCCTCTAAGAGGGTCTCATTTTCTAACAGACCAAAAATTCCACACTGAAAACTTGCTTTCTGCATAGAGAAATTATCCTGAGCATCACATAATGCAACCTTTAATTCCTCAACTTCATGACCACGATTAGATAGATCATTGCTGTACCTCAGAATTTGCTCCTGCAGGTTCACAACCTGCCTCCTCTCTATGTCGCATTGTGCTTTTAACTTGGCTATGTTTTCTTGAGCAGATTCTCATTCAAGCTTACCTAGCACATGATGAGTATCATCAGAAATCTTCTTCCAACTTGGAGATATCATATAATGTAATTTAAACCAACAAGAAAGAATAGTGAACCATATATGCAACGACTTCAAAACTAGGCTGCTTACCCTTGGAATTTTCTGCCAGCCATTCAGAATTTTTAGGATTTAGATGACTATCCCACCACCATGATTTTGAGTTCTTTGAATATACCAGATTAATTGTGTTATTGGTGTCAACACAAAGAAGTAGCTTAATTGACTTATTTAGCTACTTGTATGCTTAGTTTTGTATTGTGTAGCTCTTGCATGTGATTGTGTCCAACACACTAAACAGAGATTGCACAATGCGCACAGCATATGCTCTGCAGCAGCTTGTGCTGACCATAGACAATTCAACAGTATATAAAAATGAACAAAAGCTAGCTCAAGCCTTAAGGGTTTTATAGAAAAGAATAGTAAACTAAACTAAACTAAACTAAACTAAACACAACCCAATCAGGCAATCTATCTAAGTTACTAACTTAAAACTTCAGAGACAAAAGCTCAATCAAGGGTTTATAGCAGTGCATGACTTCATTATGGTCTTATAGAAGACAGGTTAAGTTGTAGTGGATTGGAACAACAAACACCACCTAGCATTCGCCTCTTAGAATACCCATAACAAAGCTTATTAGTGTTAAACTCAAACCATTGAAATAAAGCTGTTATGAACTAAAATTTGATGAGAACCAAGCTGGTATTGGACTTCAAGATCCATTGCATGTTCCTACTGGGCCTATTACAGGTCAAGATCCAAGAAGCTCAAGGAAGCTATGCAAGGATTGGTAAAAAGGACTTGGGAAGAATCTACAAGTCTTTTAAGCAATGTCAATCCATTCAAGTTGGGCTGCTTGAATGAGGAAGATCAAGAATTAGTCCATGTGATCCAAGCTTTACATGATGGGCCATAGAGGAATTCAAGGGGGCGGCAATCTTAATGAATTAGTGGGCTTGTTTTTAGTTCATTATCTAATATGAAGTGGGAACCAATTCATTAATGTTGTGGCGCCTAAATTAGAAGCTTTAGTTGAGTCTTTTAATTACTTAGGCTTTTGGGCCTGATTTATGTATTATGTCCATTAGGCTTAAGGGGTCTATCTTCATTAAACTTGTTGGACATCCTTTTAATTATTTAGGTTTGGACTTGAGCATGTTTAGCCCATATTTTACATATTATTGCTTAGTAGATTTAGGGTTATTGTAGAGAGGCTATAAATATATGTCTTAGCCACCTACTTCAATTATCTTTTGATCAATTAAGTCTGATTTTATTCACTGAAAGTTTTCTCTTTTAGTTCTTGAAAGAACTTAGGAACTTATCAAAGAATTGTTTCTTTGTGGCGTTCAACCTATCAAACTTAAGTTCTTGAAACGAGAGTTCTTAGGGTCTAGCTTACATGCTTAATCTAGGTTCTTTGAAACAAGCTTTTAAGGGTTTAAGTTTTCTTTGCCTGAATCTTGGCTTTTCTGGGTTAGGTATTTCAATTTGTTAGTAGGTTCAAAAGATTTAACCCCTAGGGTTCACATCAGTTGGTATCAGAGCTTAGGCTTCCAATCAGGTTTTTATAGTTATCGCTTTGATTTATTGTTTGTTACTTCTTTTTGGGGTTTCAGATACTATCACAGCAAAATCAATAACAAAATTTTGGGGTTTTAAGCATTCTTGTCTTAGGGTCATAGCTTTAGGCATTCTTGCCCTGGGTTATAGTTTTTAGGCAGTCTTGCTTTGGGGTTTCGTTTCTTGTAATAAAATCAAATCAATCTAACAAGATTTTGGGATTTCAGCATTCTTGTCCTGGGGTTATAGCTTTAGGCATTTTTCCTAGGGTTATAGTTTTTAGGCAGTCTAAGTTTGGGGTTTCAGTCTTGAAAAGTGGTTTAAATCAAGATTTCGTTTCTTGAATTCTTGATCAATTAAAATTTCTTCTTATTGATTCTTGATCCGAATCTTGAAAAAAAAAAGTTCAAGAATTCAGAGGGGATTCGAACAGTCCCAAGAAATAAAGAAAAAAAGTTCATCCGAGATTTTTAAAAAATCAAGAAGTCTCGTTCTTGAAAAAAAAAAAGAAAAGTTTTCGAACAGCAAGAAAAAGAAAGAAAGATTCGAAAAAGATCAAGGGAAGTAGGAAAGCTTTGAATTCTTGGTCATCTTGTTCTTGATTTTTACTTGTTTTACCTTCTTACTAATTGTTTCTTATTTCTTGAGTCTTTTGCTAGGTAGAATTAAGCAAGTGGAGTTCTTGAAGAGTTCTTCTAGTTCCTAAAGAACCTGAAAGAGGAAATAGAGTGGTAAAAGGCAAGAGTAAGTAAGTTTATTAAAGAAAAAGCCTAAAAGAGTGCAAACAAGAGTTGGAGTGATATCTTAATTGAGTATAAACACTAAGAGAGTGTGTGAGTTTATTTTTATCACTAACATTTTGTTTTGCAACAACTTCAAATGTCTCACCATAGTGAATCATCACACAAGGGGGATGAAAATTCATCATTTACATGGAGAGCTATGCAACAACATTTTGAGAGGATGAATTTTGCGATGGCACAGATGTCAGACAAGATAGAGAGCCAATCGGCAGCCATTCAAAACCTACAATGTGGGCGATATAGAGGGGCTAGGCAAGAGCCTAGTGTTGTTGATGAACATGATATAGAGGAGGCAGATGATGAGGAAGTTGATATGGGTAGACCTAGAGTAGTTAGGCATGGAGGAAGGCCTAGGAGAAACACTAGGGATCATGATTGGGAAAATAGAGAAGAAAGAACCTTGGGAATATTAAAATGAAAATTCTACCATTCCAAGGTAGAACTGATCCTGAGGTGTATTTGGAGTGGGAGAAGAAGATAGAGTTGATCTTTGATTGTCACAACTATTCGGAAGAGAAAAAGGTAAAGTTGGCAGTCATTGAATTTACTGACTATGCCATAGTTTGGTGGGATCAACTAGTAACCAGTAGAAGGAGAAGGAGAAAACATGAGAGACCTATAGAGATATGGAGGGAATTGAAAGCTCTCATGAAAATGAGGTTTGTACCTAGCCACTATTATAGGGACATTTACCAAAAACTTCAAAATCTTACCCAAGGGTTTAGGAGTGTAGAGGATTACTATAAGGAGATGGAGGTGGCTATGATTAGAGCCAATGTAGAGGAGGATCGGGAAGCCACCATGGCTAGATTTTTGAGTGGCTTACATAGAGACATAGCCAATGTCGTGGAGTTGCAGCATTATGTGGAGGTAGAAGACATGGTGCACATGGCTATGAAGGTGGAGAGGCAATTGAAAAGAAAGGGGCAGCAAGGTATTATTCGGTTTCTAGCACTCCTTGGAAACCAAAGTAGGACAAAGATCGGGTTGTTGTCAAGGGCAAAATCGAACCACCAAAGGGGAAAGAAGAGAGCACTAGCAAAGACAAACCCAAGGTATTTCAAAATTCCAATTCTTCAAGGAATAGAGATATTAAATGCTTTAAATGTTTGGGTTCAGGCCATATTGCATCTCAATGTCCAAACAAAAGGGCGATGATCATGCATGCTAATGGTGAAGTCGTGACAGAAAGTGAGGATGATTGTGATGACATGCCAGAATTGGAGGATGCTAGTGATTGTGTTGGTGATGATGCTGACTTGTCTACCCCGTGGAAGGTAAATCTCTTGTTGCTAGGCTTGCTTTGAATGCACAAATTAAAATAGATGATGTAGAGGAACAAAGGGAAAACATTTTTCATACTAGATGTTTTGTGAACAATAAAGTATGTAGTATGATAATTGATGGGGAGAGTTGCACTAATGTAGCTAGTACTACCTTAGTAGAAAAGTTGGGTTTACCTATGCTTAAACATCCTAAGCCTTACAGATTGCAATGGTTGAATGATTATGGGGAGGTTAAGGTGAATAGGCAAGTAAGGGTAGCTTTTACTATTGGGAGGTATAGTGATGAGGTGCTTTGTGATGTAGTGCCTATGCATGCTGGCCATCTATTGTTAGGTAGGCCATGGCAGTATGATAGGAGGGTAACACATGATGGGTTTAGGAATAGATACAACTTTGTAAAAGATGGCAAAACCATCAACCTTGTTCCTTTAACACCAAAGCAGGTCTATGAAGACCAAATGAAATTGAAATCTGTTTTTGAGAAAAAATAATTGAGTGTGGCCGAATCTAATGAGGAAAAAAGGAGAGAACAAAAAAAAAAGAGATTGGCCGAAAAAGGGGAGAAAAAAGAAAGTGACAAAAACAGAGAAATGGCTGAAAAAAATAAAGTGATGCCACAAGAAAGAAAAGCAAAAACAAAGATGAGCTTTTATGCAAAAGAGAGTGAGGTTAAGAAGGCTTTTTTAGAAGATCAGCCCATGATCTTCCTTGTTTATAAAGAATCATATCTTAATCTTGATGAATCTAACCAAGCTCTTCCTAGTGTTGCTATTTCTTTGTTACAGGAATTTGAAGAGTTATTCCCGGACGAGATGCCAAGTGGGTTGCCTTCCATAAGAGGCATTGAGCATCAGATTGATTTTGTACCTGGAGCAGTCATTCCAAACCGACCAGCTTATAGAAGTAATCGGAGGAGACAAAGGAACTTCAAAGGCAAGTTGAAGACTTGATGAGTAAAGGGTACATAAGAGAAAGCATGAGTCCATGTGCTGTTCCAGTTCTTCTAGTGCCAAAAAAGGATGGGTCTTGGAGGATGTGTGTTGATTGTAGAGCAGTCAACAATATCATGGTAAAGTATCGTCATCCCATTCTTAGATTAGATGATATGCTAGATGAATTGTATGGATCTTGTGTTTTTAGTAAGATAGATCTTAAAAGTGATTACCATCAGATTAGGTTGAAAGAAGGTGATGAATGGAAAATAGCTTTTAAGACTAAATATGAGTTGTATGAATGGTTAGTCATGCCATTTGGACTTACTAATGCACCTAGTACTTTTATGAGACTAATGAATCATGTTTTGAGAGAGTTTCTAGGTAAATTTGTAGTAGTCTACTTTGATGATATTTTAGTGTACAGCAAAAGCTTAGATGAGCATGTTGAACATTTACGATTTGTGTTTAATGTGTTGAAAACTGAAAAGTTGTATGCTAATTTTAAGAAGTGTACCTTTTGCATGGATAGAGTTATATTTCTTGGATATGTTGTTAGCTCAAAAGGTATTGAGATGGATGAAGAGAAAGTCAAAGCCATCAAGGACTGGCCGATGCCTAAAGGGGTAAGTGAGGTAAGAAGCTTTCATGGTTTAGCTAGTTTTTATAGGCTTTTTGTTAAAGACTTTAGCATTATTGCTGCACCACTTACTGAAGTTATTAAAAAAAATGTTGGTTTTCATTGGGGCAATGAACAAGGGAAAGCATTTGTTAATTTTAAAGATAGGTTATGTTCAGCACCTGTTTTAACATTACCTAACTTTGACAAAGCTTTTGAGATTGAATGTGATGCCTCAGGAATAGGAATTGGAGCTGTTTTAATGCAGGAAAAGCGTCCAATCGCATTCTTCAGTGAGAAGCTTAGTGGAGCGGCCTTGAACTATCCAACTTATGACAAGGAGCTCTATGCACTTGTTAGAGCTTTGGAGACATGGCAGCATTACTTATGGCCTAAGGAATTTGTGATACATACTGATCATGAGTCATTGAAACATCTCAAGGGTCAAGGTAAGTTGAATAAGAGACATGCTAGGTGGATGGAATACATAAAGACCTTTCCTTATGTCATTCGATATAAGCAAGGTAAGGAAAATATTATGGCTGATGCTTTATCTAGGAGGTATGTATTTCTCACATCTATGAATGCTAAGATGCTTGGATTTGAATATATAAAGGATGAATATGCCAATGATGCTGATTTTTGTGATGTATACATAACATGTGATAAGACAACATTTGGTAAATTTTACAAGCATGATGGTTTTTTGTTTAGACAAGATAAACTATGTGTGCCTAATTGTTCTATGAGAGAGTTATTAGTGCGTGAGGCACATGGTGGTGGTTTAATGGGACACTTTGGTGTCAAAAAGACCTTAGAAATATTGTATGAACATTTCTTTTGGTCTAAAATGAAAAGAGATATTATTCGCATATGTAATAGATGCATTACATGTAGAAAGGCCAAATCTAAGGTTTTACCTCATGGGTTGTATACACCCTTACCAATTCCTAGTGAACCATGGTTAGATATATCTATGGACTTTGTATTGGGTTTACCTAGGACGAAAAGGGGTAGGGATTCAATTTTTGTGGTAGTGGATAGGTTTAGCAAGATGGCACATTTTATCCCATGCCATAAAACTGATGATGCAACTAACATTGCTGAATTGTTCTTTAGGGAGATAGTGCGCCTACATGGTGTTCCTAGAAGCATTGTATCTGATAGAGATGTTAAGTTTCTTAGTTACTTTTGGAAGGTTTTGTGGGGGAAATTGGGTACTAAACTTTTGTTTTCTACTACTTGTCATCCACAAACTGATGGGCAAACTAAAGTAGTTAATAGGACTTTAAAACAACTTTTGCGCACTGTTATACAAAAGAACTTGAAAACTTGGGAAGAATGTTTGTCATTCATAGAGTTTGCATATAATAGGACTGTGCATTCTACTACTTCTTATTCTCCATTTGAGATTGTTATGGTTTTAATCCATTAACTCCCTTAGATTTAATGCCTTTACCTGTTGATGCAAGGAATAGTTTAAATGGGAGTAAGAAAGCTGAATTGGTGAAGTCTCTTCATGAAAAAGTAAAGCTTCAAATTGAGAAAAAGAATGCAAAAGTTGCTTCACAAGCAAACAAAGGCAAGAGGCGAGTTACTTTCGAACCAGGTGATTGGGTCTAGGTTCATATGCGCAAGGAAAGATTTCCAGCCCATAGGAGAACCAAGTTGCATCCTCGAGGAGATGGGCCTTTCCAAATCCTTGAGAAAATTAATGGCAATGCTTACAAAGTAGACTTACCAGGTGAGTATAACGTTTCTGCTTCATTTAACGTTTCTGATCTTTCCCTTTATGATGTAGGTGATGATTCGAGGTTGAATCCTTTTGAGGAAAGGGGGAATGATGAGAACCAAGTTGGTATCGGACTTCAAAATTCATTGCATGTTCCTATTGGGCCTATTACAAGGTCAAGATCCAAGAAGCTCAAGGAAGCTATGCAAGGATTGGTAAAAAGGACTTGGGAAGAATCTACAAGTCTTTTAAGCAATGTCAATCCATTCAAGTTGGGCTGCTTGAATGAGGAAGACCAAGAATTGGTCCATGTGATCCAAGCTTCACATGATGGGCCATACAGGAATTCAAGGGGCGGCAATCTTAATGAATTAGTAGGCCTGTTTTTAGTTCATTATCTAATATGAAGTGGGGACCAATTCATTAATGTTGTGGAGCCTAAATTAGAAGCTTTAGTTGGGTCTTTTAATTACTTAGGTTTTTGGGCCTGATTTATGTATTATGTCCATTAGGCTTAAGAGGTCTATCTTCATTAAACTTGTTGGACATCCTTTTAATTATTTAGGTTTGGGCTTGAGCATGTTCAGCCCATATTTTACATTTTATTGCTTAGTAGATTTAGGGTTATTGTAGAGAGGTTATAAATATATGTCTTAGCCACCTACTTCAATTATCTTTTGATCAATTAAGTTTGATTTTATTAAGTAAGAGTTTTCTCTTTTAGTTCTTGAAAGAACTTAGGAACTTATCAAAGAATTCTTTCTTTGTGGCGTTCAACCTATCAAACTTAGGTTCTTGAAACGAGAGTTCTTAGGGTCTAGCTTACATGCTTAATCTAGGTTTTTTGAAACAAACTTTTAAGGGTTTAAGTTTTCTTTGCCTGAATCTTGGCTTTTCTGGGTTAGCTATTTCAATTTGTTAGTAGGTTCAAAGGGTTTAACTCCTAGGGTTCACATCAAAATTGGTTATCAGTAATAGATCTGATGAAATCTTCAATCCCATATAGAGAACATATTTATTGATGATTATAATTTTTAAGTGTCAAACTCAAACCATTGAAATAAACATGCTTCCTTTGTAATTATTAGATTATATTTATATTTGTTCATTTTGTAATTATTGCTACTTTTTATATATATATATTTATTTATTTATTTATTTATCTGTCTTACATCCATGACTTCAACTTTTTGTACTAAACTAGTACCAGAAATAAAAATATTGACAATTGAGAGATGACATGCATGTTACATAAACTTTTAAAGATTACGAGGATTTAGATACGTAATAAACAAGAGTTAGGGATTAAGGATAAATTAATTTTAAAAAAAAGTGAAAATAGTAATAAATACTTAACTTTAATACAAATTTAATAATAGTAAGTATGTAGAATTATACCAAAAAGAGAGAATATTAATAGAAATTACTTGTACTTTTAAAGTGAATTCGGTTCTTCAGTTTTCTATATGCCATACATACATCACAATTAGACTTGAAATCAAGCCTTAAGAAAAAAAAAATTAAAATGAAAATTGCGGAAATTAGAATATAATTACATGATTAAAGTGTAAAACGACCAAAAACACTAACTCAAAATAATTCAAATTTATATAAATTTAATTTTAAAAGTGGATAATCTGGACTTGAAATGATACAAACTTGAAAAACTCGAATATCAAATCCAAATAATCCAAGCTTGAGATGATTGATACCCGAAATGACTCAAAAAAATTTTTAACTCAAAATAAACCAATTCAAACTCGAGACTTGCTCAATTATCACATCTACTTCATATTATATTTGTCTCTTTTTTTTTTTTTCCCCCTCATTAATAAGAAGCTTGTTTTACTTTTAAAAAATAAAAGAAATTCATCTGTCATGTGATTGTCCTCTATGGAATCATAAAGCATTAAAGTATGGTTCTACAACAAAGTATTCATTTTTTTATTGTGATTGGATTCTTATAAATTGATTCTATTTTTGTGCTCAGAGAATGCTTGACATAAGTTAGTGCTGATTGTGATGTAATGTTCAAGGTTTGGTGGGATTTCTCTACTGCATAGCTCGCTCTTAAAGGTATTATGGCAGGAACTTTAAGTTTTTTTTTGCTTATGTTGTTGGTTTTATGTTCATGTTTTTTATTTTATTTTTTATTTATTTAAGAAGTGGAGTAGTATCTCTTTGGGAGCTTTATTTCTCTCTTTGGTTTAAATGTTTTTGCTAAATTATGTTTTGTTATACATTAACTTTTGTTCTTTGCTTTTTTAACTTTTGGCTAGGTCTGTAATCTTTCTGTTTTTTAATAATTTTTTTTAGTTTAGAAAAAAAAAAAACATTTAGTCAAATCATACGAATTTTGAATTTAATCTAGTTGATTCATCCATTAAATTTATGATTTAAATACCAGCATAAACAACGCTTTTCCCTATTCTCTTATTACTACCTCTTTTAAATCAAATTTTTTTTAAACCAAATCATGCTTAAATATCCAATTAAATGAAACAAAACCAAACATCAACTATTAAAAAAATAGATTTATATTTGATACACTGATCGTGTATAAATCTATACACTTTCAGTGAATCAGATGATGTCACCTCATTAAAAATAGAGTTATTTGTATTTATTTTAAAAATATTTTAATAAATTGATATCATCTGATTCACTGACAGTGTATATACTATCGGTATACCAAATATAAACATTAAAAATTTAACTAACCCTAAGAAAAATTGTATAGAAAATTGTGACATTTAAATTAGATTTTGAATTAAGATAGAGTTAATATGATAAGGTCCAGTCTAATGTAAGCATCGCAATGGATAATAAAAAATTAAATATCTAATATTATTCAATCTATTTTTCGTGAATTTAGATATTACAAATTTGATAATTTACGGATTCAAATATTAGATTTATTATCTGCAGCGAATTTAGATATGAATCATTAAATATCTGTTATCTGAATTCGCTTTGATTTTGATTCAGATAGAGTCGAATATTCGAATTTTTATCTAAATTCGCTTTATTTATACAGGTAACATATTTAAATATTTGAATCCGATGTTCATTTATATATTTAATTTTTTGTTTAATTTTATATTTTATTTAAAAAATAATAATATTTAACGAATTCTAATATCCGACGGATATTGTTTTTTTGAAGTTGGATACAAATTCGAATAATAATATTTAAATAATAAATGGATAGTAAATAAATTCCAATTCTAATTTTAAATAAATTAAATAAATTTAAATTTAAATATTTAAAAAATTATAAATATTCAATCCGCTTCCGGCGGAGAGTGTGACTAACCCAAAACGCAAAGCCGCAAAGCATACATTAAAATTTTCACTTTTGACTCTGCTTTTAGATTCACAAACCAATAACAGATAGCCACGTAATTCGACATCAGAATCCGGAATTCTTTTCGGTTTTACTACACTATAAACAAACCAGCACCAGGCGTTCTCTTTCTATAACTTTTCTTTCCTTCACGAAACCCTTCGTCTCCGCGTTGCTTCTGCTATTCTTCAAAGGTCTCTCCTTTTTCTTTGCCTTTTTAATTTTTTTTTATTCTATGAATTTTATAGATTTACTGTTCTACTTGTTGTTTCTCGGATGCTTTTTTTTTTTGGTTGGAAAATCAAATTTTGAACTTTGAATTGTTTTTGTGATTTGCCTTTGAAATCGTCGTCTTTATTTCCTCTTTTTAGTATCAACAATTTTTTTCTTCGCTTTTAACGATAGGGCTGGGCTTTAAGTTGCACTTCTGCATAATTTTGGTTTAAGTTAGAACTGTGTGTTGAATTGAATTTTGGGCTATAATTCAAATGGGAAAAGTTGCCTTAATGTGAACGTGAATTGTTAGATAAAAAGGTTATGATATGAATGAGATATTAAGTATTATAAAGGATAGAAATGAACCTTTTTATCAAGATGCCTTCAACATATACTCGATTATGCAAGTGAATTTCTCCGTCTTATTTGTTCAAGTTTGCAAGTGTAACATGAAGCTGAATGATGGCAATATAGTAGAGATTAGAGAATTTAGTTATTTCAGCTCATCAGGTTTATAATCAGTTTTAAAACCTAAAATGTAGAAACCAAGGGATGCTGTTTGTTGAAGAGAGATGTGGCAATGCATTATCTATAAGCTCATTTGGGTTATTATAGTGCTTGAACATTACAACATTTAGATATTTTACCTACTTCATTTCCATTGTTCACTCTTCTTTGCAAGTTGTTATAAGTCACACAGTTAAGCGACCTTTTTTTTCTTCCTAAAAGTGCATTTATCTTTCTCATGCATTTATGTTTGTTTTCTATATTAATGCTATGTTAAGGTGATATGTAGGACTTTCATTTACAGCTGGAACTGACTTTGTGTTGCCTTGAACTACAGCTTTGCAAACCTGATCTTCATGAATTCAAGAAGCACTGTTGCATCCACAGTTTCCTGCAAATCAGGAAACAAGAACACTTTTCTCTTCTGGATTTTGGCTTGCTTGCTTCCAAGTTTTCTGGGAACCCCTGTTGCATACGTTAACTTCCAGCTGTTTAAGGCCATTGTGTGTTTCCCTTCTTCATCTATTTGCATCTTGGAATCATCTGGAGAGATCCATCTATAGCCTCTAAGCCTTTTTAAAGTATTTTCTGCCTCGTTTCATATAAGCAGCATGGTTTCCTCTCACTTGTCTAGTTTAAATGGTTCCCGCATGCACAAAGCCTTCCACAATCAGTTGCTTTTTCCCATGGGACAACCTGATACTCTGACCTCTGATCATCTTGAGTTTGATTTCTCTGATGTGTTCGGGCCTGCTCCAGTTCAAGCCTCAATGGAGAATCCTAAGAATCTGGTTGTTGAAACTGAATCAAATGAATTGCTTTATGATGACCCAGCTGTTATCTGTAGCCGCTCACACTCCTTGGTTGGCCCCTCAACTTATGTTTGCCAGTCATTGAAGCTTAGCAAGCTTACATTACGTGAAACAGGGGATTCCTTGGAACTTGTAGAAGGAGTTAGGGAAGAGGCTCAGAAAGAGTTTAGGAAACCTTCAATTGATGATGTTATTCTGGAGGACCCTGATGGTGATGCTGAGATTCCTGCTTTGGAACACCAGTCTGTGGGACTTGAAGATTTTGAAGTTTTAAAGGTTGTTGGCCAAGGTGCCTTTGCAAAGGTGTATCAAGTAAGGAGGAGTGATACCTCAGACATATATGCAATGAAGGTCATGCGCAAGGATAAGATTGTGGAGAAAAATCACGCTGAATATATGAAATCTGAGAGGGATATATTAACAAAAGTGGATCATCCCTTCATTGTGCAGCTCAGATACTCATTCCAAGTAATGACATAGTAGTAGAATAATGTTTGATATTTCTGGTTGCTTTATTCTCTTATCGTATTCACATTTTGCAATGATGCCATTCTAGTAGAAATATGATAGTGTGCTGATGCTGAATATTTTTGCAGTCCAATTTTTTGGCTTTATCATATGTAGTATAAATACAAATTTATTCATTTATAATTTCATGCAGACCAAATATAGGCTGTACCTTGTGCTTGACTTTGTTAATGGGGGGCATCTTTTCTTCCGGCTTTATCGTCAGGGCTTGTTCAGGTATGGTATCATAAGTTGTAACTTTTTGTGTTTATGATGTGAAATTTCTGGAGAATGGTCCGAAATTTTGTATTTCCTTTTTCAGGGAAGATTTGGCTCGCTTGTATACCGCAGAGATAGTATCAGCTGTTTCTCATCTCCATGCAAATGGCATAATGCACAGGGATCTCAAACCTGAAAATATTCTTCTAGATGCAGATGGACATGTAAGAGTGTGCAAAATGCTGTTTGTATATGTGCATATGCTGTTTTTCTATCTACTAGAGATTGTGTCTACTGTTTGGTTTTCCATGCTTATAGCAGAATTCAGTTCTCAAACCTGAAAATATTGTTTGTATGTGTGTCTGACCTGGTGGTTGGTTTTTGTGGTGGTCAAGATCTATGTGATTGCATGATTGGTAAACTGTGTGCATTACTGACTCATATTTAACATAGATTGCATTGACTGATTTCTAAACTATCTTCATGGTTGTTGGTGCTACCCTTATGTTACCAGGTTATGCTGACTGATTTTGGCCTAGCAAAGGAATTTGACGAAAATACAAGATCCAATTCCATGTGTGGAACTTTAGAATATATGTCACCTGAAATTGTTCTTGGAAGAGGCCATGACAAGGCTGCTGATTGGTGGAGTGTTGGAATTCTACTGTATGAAATGCTTACTGGGAAGGTTGGTATATGATTATCCACTTGGATAATTTTATTTGTGTTCTACCTATCTGTTGTTAGCATTAGTAGATCAAATCCATGACACTAATCTCATGTAGTGGAAAAGGCTTTGTTATTGTCTGCATATGTCCAGTAAATCTAAGCTTTTTTCAGGAGCAGAAAATTTCCATTCTTAATATACATCTGTTGTAATTTCTTTGGGTAGAAAAGAGACTTTTCTTTTGGTCTTGGTGCTTGATGAAACCAACTTGACCATATGAACTGTGGTAAATATGTTGACTCATTTAAATGCTTTCCATTCTACGGTTTGAGAAGAACACTTTTCATTTTTGGAAGTTTGCTTGCATGTTTCTGTCCTTTGATGGTATGTTCTTGCAGTGGAAGTCTCTTCTAGGGACAGTTGCACTCCTATAATTACATCTACATCAAAGAGAAGTGATGCAGAATTGTTCCAGATTGTTTTTGTTCGTGTCATGGGAAAGTTTGTGTAGCGTCTAATGTTTCCCACTATTTGCTTTGTTATTCATGCTTACCATAATTTTGTTTATTACTGTTTTGTAGCCACCCTTTACTGGTGGAAACAGACAGAAGATCCAGGAGAAAATAATAAAGCATAAGATCAAGCTGCCAGCATTTTTGTCAAGTGAAGCACACTCAATCCTCAAGGGGGTAAATTCACTCTCATATATTTATGCCTTTAATTCATCGGTCTGAAAAGGTCCAACACTTTCAAATCTGTGAACTTAATTGTTCTACTTCATGTTATTCAAAAGTGTGTAAAACTTGTAAAGCTATGAAACTAAATTGGGCTGCTTCAGGTTATGCAAACTTTTAGTTCCTCCTGACCATTCGGATGTTTGAATTTTCTTACCTCTAGATAACAGTTCATGCTCTAGGTTGATGCTGCAAATAATTAATGAGGAATTTTAGATTTAAAAGACTTTATTTTTCTCTTCAGCTGCTGCAGAAAGAAGCAAGCAAGCGTCTTGGCAGTGGACAAGGTGGTAGTGAGGAGATCAAATGCCATAAGTGGTTCAAGTCCATTAACTGGAAGAAATTAGAGGCTCGGGAGATTAGGCCAAGTTTTCTCCCTGAAGTTGCAGGGAATCAATGTGTTGCTAATTTTGAGGAGTGCTGGACTAACATGCCAGTTGTTGATTCTCCGGTTGCTAGTCCAACATTCGGCGAGAATCCCTTTAAGGGGTTCACATATGTGAGGCCTGTAGCCTCATTTCTTCAGAGAAATGCATGATATTGTCTGGGATTTACTGTTAACCTATTCCCAATTCGCTGAAGATGGCTGTGGTAGCAGGCTTCTCTTCTCTTCTCTTCTCTTCTTGAGTTTGTTGTTTGTTGAAATTGTCAACTATGAACTATATATTTGTGTTTTTTCTTTTTGTTTCTTTAAATTAAACACTGCTGTCTGCTCTTAAACATGTATTTTAAGAAGACATGTTTGATATTATGAAAGATCTAAACAGTGTTTTTGTGTTGCAGCAGTTGTTTTCTAACTCCGTCCTTGGTATGCTTAGAAGATGGTAACAAGGTAGCTATTTTAAGAATAAAAATCTACATTTGTCAAATTGCTGAGTATGTTGAACCAGCAGGACTTCTATAAATAGACCTTTCCTGGTATAAATATTAGCATGTTTTTAGCCCAATTCACGAATCCATTTAAAAAAAAGATTGGGTTGACATATTTCCGAATTGAATATGGATAGAATCGAGTCTTGAGAGTTGAGACATGATTCCCACTTCCAATACTTCGCCCGTAGAAAAGGATTTGACAATATCTGGTAACTAAACCGTTTCACTCTCTGGAACCCTTTCAGTCTCATTAGGCTTGGACCTTTTTGTCACCAAAATCTTTGTCCTCTCCATATATCTCTTCAAGGGAGCGTAACATCAAAAACATCATCCTATTCCTAGGCTGTGCTGGAAGTGATTGAATCTGCGAAAAATTATGATTGATTGATTGATTGCTTTCTTTCGGTAGGAGTAAGAGGAAAAGATGCAACGTCAGTTCAATACATTACATAGGCAGGCAGGTTAGATTCCTGGGACGCTGTTATTACGAACATATGTTGGATCTAATGAGCTAGCTAGACTAGACACCTAAATACAATCAAGGAACAATTTGCGGTAAAAATGCTTTAGGACCAAATAACACCCTCTCCTCACCACTCTAAACTAGTTTTAAGTTTAGGCCTCGTTCATACCTGCATTAACAAAAGCTTAAGGAAACAAAATAAAGTTATTTCATCCATGATAGGATTCAAGATGGTCTAATCCCATGATAATTTTTATATGGGTCAAGATCTAAGAAGATCTAGGAAACATAACAAGAATGGGTGGAACGCCACAAAAAAAGAATTTTTTGATAAGTTCTTAAGTTATGTCAAGAACTAAAAAGAGTGAAACACTCACTTAAATAAATTTAATTCAATAGATTAATAATGGTTGCTGTAGTACATGGCTAAACAAGGGTATTTATAGCCTCCTTTTCATATACTAATTCAACTAGCCTAAGAACTCCTAGTACAAATGAAACTCCTTGGCAGCCAAGGACTTCTAACCTAATAACAATAAGATTCTGCCAGACCTACTTACATAATTAAAAGAAAGCTTAACTATGGGCTGAACAAGCTCAAGCCCAAACCTAATTAAATTAAAAAGATGTCCAATAAGTTTAATGAAAGTAGACCCCACTTAGCCTAATTTATATATTATATAAGTTACATAAGTTAGGCCCAAATGCCTAAGTAATATTACAAGACTTAAAATAAGCCCAAATAAGCCATCTTAATGTGCCACCTTGTGTTCTTAAATCACATGGACCAAATTTGGATGCAAGCCCATCTTGCATGTTGAAGCCTTTCTTGAATAACTTGCAACATGGTCAAAGTGAATTCCACTCATTCTTGCCATGTTTCCTAGATCTTCTTGGATCTTGATCCATATAGAAATTGCCATGAGATTGGACCATCTTGGATCCTATCATTCCCCCTTTCCTCGAAAAGATTAGCCCTCGAATCTTAGCCTTGTGTGTGAGAATGACGGCACTAGGTACCAAATCAAAGTGATGCACAATGTCGCTTATGGGTGGCAACCCATCCTGCAACTCCTCCGAAAATAAATCTTCACAATCCTTCAACAAAAAAACAGGCAAAATAGGAAGATATTGGTTAGAAGCATCAAGAATAAGAACTTCACTCTCCTTTGCATCAGAAAATTTCTCAAATTCTTTGTTTCCCTCGGCAGAAATTGTCTCCTTTTCCACCAGTGGCTCCTTTTATACTTCTTTAATTTCAGCTACCTCTATTTCTTTTTCACTTTTTTTTTACTCTCCGTTTCCTCTTGCTTTTCTTCATTTGCAGCCACCTCACTTTTTTTCTTCTTTTTTCTTCTCTCTTTTTCTCTTTTTTTTCTTCTCCATCTTTCTTCCTCTTGTTGCACAAACCTCCCAAACAATAATGTGAACTCTCTCATCTCTTGCAGAACCTGCTTTACTTTATGGCCACATGTGAGAGACATCTTAAATTGTTGCAAAACAAATCTTTCCTCTTCTTTTTAATTTTTTTCGAATCTTTCTTTCTTTTTCTGCCTATTCGAACACTCCTCTTCTTTTTTCTTTTTTTCAAAAACGAAACTTTTTGATTTTCTTGAAATCTCGGATGAACTTTTTTTTTTCTTGGGACTATTCGAATGCCCCTCTTAATTCTTGAATATTTTTTTTTTCAAGATTCTGATCAAGAATCAACAAGAAATTTTTTTAATATATCAAAAACGCAAGAAGCAGATTCTTGATCTAAACTAACTTCTAAGAACGAAACCTCAAACGAGACTGCCTAAAAGCTATAACCCCAAGACAAGAATGCCTAAAGCTATAACCTCAAGACAAGAATGCCTGAAACCTTCCAAGACAAGAATGCCTGAAACCCTAAAATCTTGTTAGATTGATTTGATTCAATTACAAGAAACGAAACCCCAAAGCAAGCCTGCCTAAAAACTATAACCTCTTAGGAAAAATGCATAAAGCTATAACCCAAGACAAGAATGCTTGAAACCCCAAAATCTTGTTAGATTGATTTAATTCAATTACAAGAAACGAAACCCCAAATCAAGACTACCTAAAAACTATAATCCAGGACAAAATTGACTAAAGCTAGACAAGAATGCCTAAACCCTAAAATCTTGTTATTGATTTTGCTATGATAGTATCTGAAACCCCAAAAAGAAGTAACAAACAACAAATCAAAGCGATAACTATAAAAACTTGATTAGAAACCTAGGCTCTGATACCAACTAATGTGAACCTTAAGGGTTAAACCCTTTGAACCCACTAACAAATTGAAATACCCTAACCCCAAAAAAGCCAAGAATTAGGCAAAGAAAACTTAAACCCTTAGAAAGCCTGTTTCAAAGAACCTAGATTAAGCATGTAAGCTAGACCCTAAGAACTCTCGTTTCAAGAACCTAAGTTTGATAGGTTGAACGCCACAAAGAAAGAATTCTTTGATAAGTTCCTAAGTTCTGTCAAGAACTAAAAAGAGTGAAACACTCACTTTAATAAATTCAATTCAATAAATTAATAATGGTTGCTGTAGTAGATGGCTAAACAAGGTTATTTATAGCCTCCTTTTCATATACTAATTCAACTAGTCTAAGAACTTCTAGAACAAATGAAACTCCTTGGAGCCAAGGACTTCTAACCTAATAACAATAGAATTCTGCCAGACCTACTTACATAATTAAAAGAAAGCTTAACTATGGGCTGAACAAGCTCAAGCCCAAACCTAATTAAATTAAAAAGATGTCCAATAAGTTTAATGAAGGTAGACCTCACTTAGCCTAATGGATATATTACATAAGTTACATAAGTTAGGTCCAAATGCCTAAGTAATTACAAGACTTAAAATAAGCCCAAATAAGCCCTCTTAATGTGCCACCTTGTGTTCTTGAATCATATGGATCAAATTTGGATGCAAGTCCATCTTGCATGTTGAAGTCTTTCTTGAATAACTTGCAACATGACCAAAGTGAATTCCACCCATTCTTGTCATGTTTCTTAGATCTTTTGGATCTTGACCCATATAGAAATTGACATGAGATTGGACCATCTTATATCCAACTTAAACTTGCTAATTATTTCATGGAACGAGATCAAACACTGGCACAAAAATTGACAAGATTATGCTGGCTTTTGGATTTCATAGGCAGACTTGAGTTGAGTTGCAGCAATTGTTATGGATGGTGAATGGAATTGACCGCATATAAAGTCTAATACCTTAGTGGAAATTCAGACAGCTGTTTGTGGATTATCTATCCTTTTGCAGACTGCAGTGGAGAAAGATGGCATTACATTGCTCCTCAAGGCATGATAACAGGACATCATAAAAAACGGATAGCATGTTCTCAACATGGTAAGATGAATAATACAAATGGCAAAAACCATGTCATGTTATGCACGGTACTTCAAGTGTAAGATTTATTTGTTTCAAGAGGGCCATTTGACTACAACACGGTTAAAATATTCGGAGAAAACAATGGCCACAAGCAGTATAATGAAGGCCACTCCTCATCAACTCAATTTGTCTGGCATTGTTAAAGCCTCAAGCAAACTTTCAGAAACTTCAGTAAACAGAAGAAAGAAAGAAAGAAAGAAAGAAGGGGGGAAAGAACAAAATCTAGCTAGCAATCATTGATTGCCACCTTTTTCAAGCTTTTCAATTTCTTCACGGTGCTTTCTTTCAGCCTCTTGAAGTTCTCGCTCAGCATCCTCCTCTTCCTCAATTTGGTCAAGATCATCAAATTCCTTGGTTGCAGCCATTGCTTTCACTACAGGATCTCTCAGCTCAGAGATTAATCCACCACCAACCTTGTACTCTTCTTCATCACCAATCAAGAATAGCCGCTGATCAGGTCCTGATGCCATTGGAATGTCTACTGCTAATAGTTTCATATCATACTGCAAATAAAAATAACAAATGCTCAGATATATAGGAATATATCATCAGTACTTCTATAATGGTATATATATTCTGTATTCTTCCATTTTATACCTGTTCTTTTTTCCTTTTTTTTTTTTTTTTTTGGTATTTGGGCAGGTGAGGGGTGTTTAAGGTTACATGCCACAAGAGAACAAAGGAGAGCCAGGGAACTATAACAGAAAGCTTTTATATGTTTCCAAGAAATAGTATGTGGAAAGGTGTCCATTAGACATCAAATATTTAATTTACTAAAAAGAATGGCAGAGAGAAACCACTTCATCAGCTCCCTCTCTATCATTCATCAGAAGAAAAGAGATTTAGGACTTAAATATTTGGGAGACGTACAGAAAGATGCTTTCTATTAGATTTAGGAGTTTGAATTCTATTTCCAGGGGGGGTCTCTCTCTTCTCTCATCCAAAGAATAAGACCCCAAGTATTTCGTACAAATATCTTCTCCATGAAATATTTGAGAATGAGGCATGTGAAAAAATAGCTTGGCACTTTTAGTTTTGAGCTCTAAGTAATGTTAACATAGAGAAAATATACTGGATTTACTGCACATTCAATTTGAGCTCTAAAAACTGCAAAATTGACTAGAAGAAGAAGAAGAAACATAATAATAACAGCCCAAACATGGCCAATAGATAATGAAAAGAAGAATGTATTTTTAAGGTATAAGTCTGTGTGACCTTCAAGGAAAACTCACAAGTAATGTCACATGCTCAAAATGTGGTACTAGCTCAAAAATTGAAGTTTTTCTATCTATTTTTGGATAACCAAAGAAGATGCTTTCTCTATTATATGATGGGTAAATAAAAAACAGTAAATTACACTTTAATCAGTTAACATCAAATAGCTTTGGAAATCTACACTTAACACTCTGTGGTTATAGAGAAAAGGGCTTAACAGTTTATTTTTAATGAAATGACCAAATAACACCTATAATTATATGAGTTAGATAAAAATCTTAACCATGACTTGATTAATATTATCATATTTCTTGAAGGTAAAAATAAGGATAGTGTTGTCGTCATTTTAAAAAAAAAAAAGGGGGTAATAATGCTGCAAACTTCTTAGTTTTACACATCATCTCTTGAACCAAAGGGAAAGGAGAGCGCAAGGGTTAATGTGTAGTTGGCCCAAGAAATTAGAAAGATTAGCAAGTATAAAAGCAAACCTCGCCCTTGTTCTTCTTGGCTTCAACACTCACTAAACCCTTTCTATCGGAACCTTGGATGGGGAAGATAAGAAAACACCGCTTGCTCCTAAACTTTGGCTTGAAGTTCTTCAGCGTAAGTCCACCACCAGACATCACATAAGCTCTTAAATCTGTTCCAGTAAGAGGTGCACCCATAACCTCAAGAATCCCAGGAGCTGTATTAAGCCTCCTCATGGCCATTCTATAAACTTTGTCGGGATTTATTGTTAATCTTGAGCGAATATACAAGCCCTGAAGATAATGAATAAGCATGAAGCAGAAAGGGGTTAAGATGTCATCATTCTCCAATAAAAAGCCAGAATCATCAATCCAAGCAAGAAGAAAAATAATCACATTCATGAATTCTAGCACTGAACATGGGCATTTCAAAGAAGCAATGTTTACTTTTAGTGGAATATAGAAACACATTAGTCTACAAAGAGAAGTAAAAGTTTTTCTTCTTCTTAGGGTGGTTTTTTTTTTTCTAAGGACCAAAAGTATTCAATAAGATGAGTAGAGATGACAGACAATTAATTAAGGTCAGCTCAACGGCTAAGTTTTCATGATATTTTGTTATCCAAGAGCATTCACTCTATAAGTGCAGATTCATGCTATTATTGCTAATTTGCAGTACAATTGAATGGTAACTCCAAAACCAGAGTATCTCATCAGAAGTTGTAAAAGTCTACTTTGAATAAATCAAAGTAAATCATTTACCCGAACTTATTAGATTACTGTTGGTATATAAAAGTTTATAGGCATTCACTAACGAATGTATGAACAACTCTCAATTAGCAACATTTATTAAGTGTATGCAGAAACATCCAATTGTGGTGTCAAAGATTCAGCCTCAATCAATCCAAAAACCAAAGGCTAATGGTAGCAGTTGGTGTATGAGTAAAGCTGCAGAGAAGGCAAAAGATAACAACTTACAGCGAAAGCAACAATTGCAGCGGAAAGGGCAAGAAAGCCGTACTTTGCCATTCCTTCGGAGAGGCCAACAAAAGTGTTAGCAATACCGAACATAATCCTCCAGAGCAAAGCACAGAGGAAAACTCCTCCAACGCCAAACAGAAACAAGTAATTCCTCTTGAAAAAGGCATCGAAATGCAAACCAATAGCCTCGCGGTACCTCGACAAAGTGGAAGTAAAGGCAGTAGCGGGGTTCCGGAAAACGTTTTTGGTGAAATGGGCATTGAATTTTGGAGCAGAATTGGAGGGTTTAAAGGAAAAGAACCTAAACCCAGAGGGGGAAAAGGGGTTGGATTTAGCAATGCAAAGGTTTCTCAAAGGGGTAGTCCGACTGTGGTGGTGGGTTGAGCGAAACAGAAACTGGGAAAGACCAGAATTTGAGGGAGTGGGATTTGAAGGGAGTTGGTGGAAAGCATTAGAAGAGGAAGAAGAAGAAGGGATGCCAAAGGGGTTGACTTGATGACGATTGAAATGAAGTTTGAGGAAAGCAGCGACAAGTCTTGAAGTAGAAGAAGAAGAAGAGGAAGAGGAAGAGGGCTTCCACATTTTCAGGTTCAGATTTTTAGATTCTGAGGGCGCACAAACTCTCGACGATCAAAAGAAACAAAGCTTACTTCACAGATTCAATTATCAAAAACTGGAAATTGGAGAATACATAAATACAACCCAACTCAACTTATAACTCAAGTATTCCATTGTTGTTAAATAAACGCTTACCCAAATATACTATATCTAAATGAAATGAAAGATTAATTTATGTCATAATTTATTTTATATAAATTAAACATTAAGGTTTATTATTTGTTACAAATTAGAAGGTAAAGATTATTTGAATGGAAAATAAAAATAATAAAAAATTTGTTTTTATATGCAAGAAAAATATAAACATAAAGTTCAAAGCTTTTTTTTTATTATTTTAATCAAAATAAAACTGAGAAAAAGAGGTGACAAGAAAACGGTGGAAGAAGAAAAATCATCTCACTCTGTTTTTTTCTCTTTTTTATTCGTTTCCTCCATTGATTTTCGTTCGATTTTTTTTGTCCGAAGACAAGTGAATTTAACTCATACATCATACTCAAATGAAAATGACGGAGTTAAATGAAAGTAAAATGTTTTAATACTCCTAATTGAATTTTTATTTTTTAAATAAATGATAAAAATATAATATTGAATACTTATATTTCCAACACTGAACTGATTTCGATTACAGTTAGGGTTGATTTTTTTTTTCTCTTTTTTACGTGATTAAGGAATTTTAAAAAAAAAAGTCTTCGTTGTATAAAAAATAAAAAAAGCTTCAAGAAAACAGAAGTTGATAAAAGCAGCAGCTCGAATTTGGCATTTAACTCCCCATATATATAACAAAAGAAAATGTCAAAGAAGAAGTTGACCCTAACAATAAATTCTGAATCCTCATTCATTGGTATACTAAAAGGGAAAAAGAGGTTAAATCATTTGAAATTTCTTCAACTCAATTCTTCAAAAACAAATTGGGTTCAAAGGGCTTTGAAATTATAGAATTGCAGCAGTCCAGAAGAGAACCATAAAAACATTGACCACTATTCAGCTTCCTCTTCCTGCCATGCCATCTAACCTAAGTAATCACTAAAGCTTGCCTTTGCCTAATGCCTAGTTTGTCAGTCAGTCAGTCAGTCAATTAAACCCTTAAATCTCCTGCACTGCACAAAACAATTGGGTACAAGAGAAGTAAAGAGAAGACAAAATGCATTAGTCAGAAACACAATCAATGAGATGAGATGAGATGAAAGACTACAAACACTAGGCTTCTCAAGGAAACAACACCATGGAAATAATAATAATAATAATAAACTACAATTCCAAAACAAACTCAGTGCCATAGTGTGAATAACAACTCACAAAACAAAACCAAATATTCTAAACCTGAAAAACCAATCCGTTCAACACAACAAACTACAATGATCATAAACTAAAAATGAGTTCAACAGAAGCTTTTGGAGAGCACTTCAAAATTTTCTAGATAGTCAGACAGCCTAAGCTGATGCATGTAGAAAAGCTCTTCCAGGTTGACGATTAGCCAAAGGTCCATGACATCCAAGAAGCTGCACGTTATAAATCACAAGTTCCACTTTAGAAAGCTAATAACCATCAAGTACCAAATCCATTATTAGTTTGATCATAAGCAGATAGCATTTTGATGTTTAGTACAAACAACAATAACAGAAGAGGGTTTAAAAAAAAAGGAGAAAATATTCGGCTCCATGAAGGGAAGTAAGATATCACCAAAATACGTGCATAATTTAGTATAATTAGCATCCTTCCTAAGAGATACGAATAGCTAGCTATCTATAATGTATTAAAAACACAGATATAGGAGAACAAATCATTGATAAAAACACTGTGTTTGAAAGAGATAATATTCCACCATATCTTTAGGATTCTTAATACTACCTTTGCATTGACACCATCTGGTACAATCCTGTTCTCAGACTTCCACCTCAGATAATCGGCACGGCTGTACTTGGTAAATCCCCTGATAATGACAATTATAATAATATCATAAATGATCTTAAACATATTTAGAGAACATAGGTGACGTGTTGTGCATATGTCCTGAATATAATTTAAAACAAAGCAAAACTTAGAGCAAACATCAGACCTTTTGTTCCCTAATATAAATTTAAGTCTTTACAAGGTCGTCCTAAGAAGAGAGATTAATGATTTCTATTATCTAATATAGACTCAGGAGTTTCAAAAGAAACAAAAATGCATACCACTTCCTGCTAACAATAATCTTTTGACGACCAGGAAACTTGAACTTTGCACGGCGGAGGGCCTCCTGGGCATGATGGCTGTTGCTGTCCTTACAACGAACAGAAAGCAGGACCTGACCAATGTCGACTCTTGCACAGGTTCCTTGAGGTTTCCCAAAAGCACCCCTCATTCCAGTCTGAAGCCTATCAGCACCAGCACATGAAAGCATCTTGTTGATCCGAAGAACATGGAAGGGATGAACCCTCACTCTCAAATGGAAAGCATCCTTCCCAGCAAATTTGGCCATGTACTTGTTGCAGGCAATTCGAGCAGCCTCCAGTGCCTCACTTGAGACATTCTCCTTCTCCCAACTGACAAGATGGACACAGAAAGGAAACTCGTCAACACCTTTTTTCTTCATTCCAACATCATAAATTCTGATCTTAGAATCTGGGACACCACGGCAGTATCGAGATTTAGGGTATGGCTTGTTCTTGATTTGTCGATAACACCTTGCAGGTCCTATAAGAAATAATTTTAGAAAACCAGCACAAGTATGACATGACACTCAAAGTCAACATAACCAGCACAGTTTTTTGAAGTTGAGATTAACAGTTCTTTTTCACATGGCAATCATGAAATGCTTGTGGTGAATAATACCCAACAAAAAACTGAAAAATGAATTCCGGAAAGCAAAAATTAAACAGATTTAATTAATGGGTACAAAATATTTCCAGATTCCCAAAAGAAAAGACCTTTCTATTTAGTATACAGTTACAGGGTTTTGTAAATGGAAATGGAAATATTAATTGTGAAAAAAATAAAGGATGAAATGACTAACAAAATGAAAGCAAAAAAGCATCCGACGATATTCGAGAACATCAATTTCTTATTATAGCAGTAAAGATTTCAAAGAAAAATGTAACAGAAAGCAAACAAGCAAGCAAAGGAGGGAATGAAGGAACTCACTCCTCCCCATGTCGTCTCGTCGTCCAGTCCAGATGAGAATTGAGAATTGAGAGGCACCAAAACCCTAGCTTTGCCCTTTTCGATTTATAGTACTCAACTACTCATGTCATGGGCTCCTACAACTTCAGCCTCAGCCCATATACTCAAGTCAAGCAAAAGAGCCCAAAGGCCAAACCTACTTTCAATTTCTCCTGCTCTGAGTCTTTATCTTATTCCTATCAATATCATAAAAGCTTAGCCTTAGCCTTAGGGTGTAATAATGTAAACTTAACTAGTGAAGCTAGCCATTAAAGACTTGAGTTGAACTAGTACTAGTACTAGTTCATTATCTAATCGAATTTAACTGTTAATTGTATGATGATGGATGGTCCATGCCTGCCAGCCAGCCAGCCTAACTCATTTCTTCTTGCATCAACTAACTGTGTTGGCCATTTTGACATCACTTTCCTTGGTTGCAGGTGCAGGTGCAGAAGAAAAGCAGAGATAACCAAATTATATGTAAAGTAAAACACCAACTTATTCCTTCATCTGCCACTGCCTCTATTCTAGACTTGACATGGGATACCAACATTGTATTTATTGTATGATGATAATATCAAACCAACATCTATTCTATAGACTAGACTAGAGGGTATTTCGCTACAATACCCTTAAGATAAGCTTAAAATAAATTTCATTATATATAAATATGATAAAATTACATATAAATATGATAAATTATATAAAATTGTCATATTTATATGTAATTTTTTTTTTACATATAAACATGATAAATCTGTCATGTATTTACGTAAATTTTTTTTTTTACATATAAATATAACACAAATTATATATTTAATAAAGTCTATAAAAAGCTCATTTTAAGTAGGTCTCTCAGATTTACCACCTCTTATGATCCTATTCCTATGTATGATAATAATAGTATGGACATGACATGACATCACCCTTTCTGCTTCCCTCTTGTTTCAATACCTTTCATGTGGTGGGGATACAAATGAACCTATATCTTTTTATATTAAAAATATTTTAAAACTAAAATTTAATAAAATAATATTTTCAACTGGATCAAATTGAATTTGAATTTGAAAAATGTTTATTCAGACTCGATTTTAATACAGCACAAGCCACAAGCACGACATGTAAACTGGACTATCTAATTCATAAACAAATCTAATCGCATTTTTTAAATTTTTGAAAAACCAACATTTATATATTATTATTTTATATTAAATAAATTAAACTTGGCTTCTAAACTCATATATTTTGGCTTTATTCATTTTCGGATTAAAATGCCACTGCATTATGATTGAATACTTTATATCAAATTTATTAATTTTTGAACTCAAAATAATGAAATTGAAATATTTCATACATAAAATATTTTATTAATGCAACTGGTAAATTTTGTCATTGTATTTACAACATGGTACTGATCTTGACTAAAAAGTACCAAATAGAAATATTTTGTTAATGCAAACGGTAATTTTTCATTAATATTTTTATTTTATGTTAAAAAGTTGTTAGTAAAGATTAAGCCTCTTCCAAAAAAAAAAAAGTTTTTGCTCCCGTTTAAATAAGAATGACAAAATTCTGAAAGAGGACTTGGAATCAAAGACATGTTATCATGGAACCAAGCGTGCATTCTCAGAAATCTCTGGTCAGTCCTGACAAATGTTGGTTCACTATGGATCGCATGGATCAATGCCTATATGCTGAAGGGTAGAGATACTTGGCAATTCTCTATTCCAAGTGAATGTAGTTGGAGTTGGAGTAAACTTATGAAACTTAGGGAGCTTGCTGCCAGATTTGTGAGACAGCAACATGAGAGAATTGTTTGGCCATTCTCAGGGAACAAGTTCTCAGTGACTGCTGTTTGGAATGCAATCAAACCCAAACGTGAGAAGGTGACTTGGCACAAGCTTCTCTGGTTCAAAATGGTCATTCCAAAGCATTCCATGATTACATGGATGGCAATCCTTACCAGATTGCCCACTAGGGATAGACTTTCCAATTGGGGACTGAATGTAGAGGAATACTGCATGCTTTGCAGAAGAAGCAAGGAGACAAGAGACCACTTATTCATCACCTGTGACTATTCCAAATCAATCTGACAAGGAGTAATGGACTTATGCAAGATAAATAGAAGAACTACTAATTGGACTGAGGAACTGCTTTGAGCTTCCAATTCACTCAGAGGAGGAAAGTTGGCCTCCCTTATTCTTCGCATTGCATGGAATGCTCTAATTTATCTGGTTTGGCGAGAAAGAAACAACATACTCTTTCACCAAATTGAAGCAACTGGTGATCACTTACTCGGGCAAATCAAGGAAATTGTCTCCATGCGCTTGTCTGAACTGGTGAAGGTCAAGGTGAATGCTGTCAATAGTGATTTGTGTTTGGCTTGGAATCTAATCCTTGCTGTTACTAGCTGCTAATCTGTCTGTTGTAATCTGATATTTCTGATATTTCTTGTTCATAAACTCTGTAATATGTAGCAGCCAAAAAAGAATGACAAAATTCTATATTGTTTTCAAAAACATGTATGCCCTAATGTGAGAAGGGGCATCACTCTAATCTAATCATTTGCATACACAAAAATGAAGAGCCAATTCCAGAAATTGATTTTACAAAAAATGAAGACAATGTTCCAAATTCATTATTATTCCATATTATCCATAAGAAAACACCAACTGAAGACTATTCCAAATTCATCATTGCAATTTGCAGGCAACCTCGATAAAGTTCATCCAAAGTTGTTGTGATAAAATGGCGAGGCTTCCCACTGCACTGCACTGCACTGGTATCAATACCTGTGTTCCAGCTTCTCCTTTTCTTGGTAGTTTTGGACATACCTGCATGCCATACAGCATGTAATGTAATGTAATGTAATTAATAATAAACTAAGGAGATACATTCATGTAATGTAAGCATTAAGTCAACATGCTTAACAAAATCTGAATTCTATGCATGTATACTTTTGTGTTTGTCAGCGGAGCAAAATATATTCATCACAAAACACTCTAAAAGTCATGCACCAGAGCAGATAATACTAATCAAATGATGTTGAAACTGTTTCCATGCATGAGGAAGAGCAATCCCTCTCTCCCATTCTATTCGAGAAGACACGAGAAGAGGGCAATGGCCCCATAAACTGTAACAAAAATGTCATCCCATTCCCATGCCCGCACAAATGTTATTTACTATGAATGCAGATAGCAATAGTAAAACAAACTAGAAACAAATTAAAAAATAATGGCTTCTTTCCTATCAATGTTTCAAGGGATCAATTATTCAGAATATAAACAATCATTTACTACCAATAGTAGCAAGGACTCAATTACAAGTACCTCTTTGTTGCACTCAAATATAACTACATCTATGGTTATATGAATGTACACATGTATTGCCTTTTCTTTCTTCCACTTTAGTTCCTTGAAGAAGAACGAACAACTACAGCTAAAGAATGTAAAGTTACTTAACATCTTAAGGCTGCAATCTTATTGTCAGATGGAAGCTGCCTAAGGTGTATAGAGAAGGCATGTTTCAAAGTTTCAAAAACAAGTGCAATTTTTGTTATGTGCTTAGGCAGAAACTCAACACACCTAAAGGCTGACACTTTTCCTGTGTAAAGTCTAAAATCAAAATCAAAGGGAAGCAAGCAAACCAAGAAACAAAGTCTAGTTATCTTCTCCATCCAATAAATTAAAACCCTAAAATCACAAGTTGCTTGCAGTTGGTCGCAGGAGGCAAGCCATGGGCATGATGTTGGAATTGTGAGCTTTATTTATTATTCATTCATTCATTTGACGAGGTAGTGTTTAAAACAAATGAAATATAGTAGATGTAAATGAGGTTTACGATTAAAAGCAAATTATAAGAAACCATGAAACCAAATCATCAACGAAATTCATAATAGAATCAGCTATCCTATCACAGGGAGATTAGATAGATCTAAGATATGATCAGATATCGAAAAAGAAACAACAGCGGATGTGATGAAACCCTAAAGTCAAAATGAAAAGAGAAGAAATTGGGAAATTTTATTTATAATAATAATAATAATAATAATAATAATAAGAATGAAAGAAAGAAAGAAAGAAAGAAAGAAAGAAAAGGAAAAGGGGATTACGTGTAGGTTCCGACGAGAGGGGTGAGGAGGAGAGTAGCGCTAATCCAATTCTCGTGGACCTTGTGGGAAATCTTTCCAGGCAGATCCTTCCATAGCCCACTCATTACCTTCTGCTGGAACGGTGACAACGCGTATACCACCGCCCTCATCCTCACCGGCTGCTTCCCCATTTTCTCCTTTCTTTTCTTTTCTTTTTTGACCTTTTCTCTCGAGACTTTTCTTTCTTTCTTTCCTTCTTTCTTTCTTTCTTTCTCTGACGACTAAGAGAGCCAGCCTGCTCTTGGACTTGGTTTATTAACCAAACAAACCCTGGGTTTGGCCCAGTAGCATTGGGTTCGAACTGAACCTCCTCTCATCAATGAAAAACAGAAACACTTGGGTACCATTTGGTCTTATAAAATCACCGTGGTGATTTAAATATTATATGATAATAAAATTAATAAAGTGATTTGATTATTAGTAATTTTATATGATTATATTTGATATAATATTATAAATTATTAGTGATATTAAATCATAATATTTGGTATTACAAGAAAAAAAATTACTGAGTACAAATAAACAAAATAACCTTTTAAAAAAAACAAAATTGTTACTTTTTTTTTCTTATATAAACATTTTTTCAATTTATCTTTTTTCAGTGTTCAGATTTTTGTTTTTCAAAAATGTTTCAGAATAAAAATACACAAAAACTTATACCATAATAAGGATAGAATACAAAAATTATAAGATAATAAAATTACTGCTATCATCACCTTAAAACACAAAAGTCACATATTTTTTACCAAATTTAGATGTCTGCGCTAAAAATTAGCTAACAAATTTTCACACGTGTTTTTTCTCGTTATTATCAAGATAAATTAATAATAAAATAACATAAAAGATTACTTTGCCACATTAATAAATTTTTTTCATTCTTTTAGATGAAAATCAAATCATTCCTTAAGATAATGATCTTAAGATTACTGCCACATAAAATTTTTAAATTATTAACAAATAAAATAAAATAATATAATTACTAAATACAAATTATTTTTAAATTTTGAAGTGATCACCTCATATCAAACATCCCATATAATTGTCTGCCTACTTGTTGAAATGGATTGACACCTTTAAACCTCATGCTTGAATTTCACTAGTTTAAAAAGTATTAAACTCATTTAAATTAAATTTATTTTTTAAACCATATTTTAAAATTTTGTTCAAAACTGGAATTAAATCAGATCAAGTGAAGCACATGGGATTGGCAAAAATTATTAAGTAGTAGAAGAAAGTCCTTCAAAGATTTTGTATTTGGATTTGGTACACAGTAGAAACTAGAAATAGAACGCGTTTTCGGGTTTTGCTTTTGTTCTTTTTGTCGGGGGGCGCTGGCATTCCCCATTTCCATTCACAAGCAAGGTATGTCAGCTGAATGATCTAATTCCAATTCATCAATCTCACTTTTGAAACGTTTTCTTTTCCACCAACAACTGCGCTTTCTCCTTCTCTCTCTCTCTCTCTCTCTCTCTCTCTTTCTTTCTTATTGTTTTTTCTTCTTCTTAATTTGTAATCAAAGTCAAAACCCTTCTTTTTCCGTTCCCACATTTTTCTCTTTCATTCATTTCAGAAAGAAAAAAAAAAGAAGCATCTTGTTTCTGGGTTTTTTTTTCCTTTTCTTTCTTCTCTCTTAGCTTTTGGTTTGTGAAATGTGAATGGAAGATCATACTAGGAATAGAATTTTTACCCAGTTGTAAAATAGCACAAGGGACTTGTTTATAATTTTGGAGTGTAGGATCTTCTTTTGATGGAAACACCCACTCCCATCTCTGATCCATCACCTGCTTCTTCTGCTTCTGTTACTAGCACTAGTAGTGGTGATGTCACTGATTCTTCAAGAGGCTATGCCATTCAACTTCCATCTCTAAACTTGTTCCAATCACCTTTATCCCTCCTACTCGAATACTCTGGTATTTTTTTCAATCCCACCATTAATCAACCTCGTGGGGTTTTAGTCAACACTGATTTTCAACCTCCTGCTAATGCTACTTCTGGGGCTGGGGAGGTTTCTATTCAAATCATTGGGCCTCCAAGAGGCGAAGAAGACAATGCCCAAACCCCCACTGCCCTCCATGGAGTTGAGGAGGAGGAGGATCCTCTTACCAGTAGCAGTACCAGTAACGAAGAGAGAAGTTCGAATTCGTCTTACCATTATGATGTGCAGCGCTTTGCCAGCTGGTTTGAGCATATTCTTCCCTTTTCCTTGTTATTGCTGCTTGTCTTCATTCGCCAGCATTTACAAGGTACTCTTTTTCTTCTTCAATTACCTCTCTCTTTTCCAATTTTTTCATCACTAACTGGACAAGGTTGTTATTCTTTTGATCATTTTGGACATCAATGAAAATGTTACTACTACAATCTTGTGCCTTTTTCTTTATTTGCCTCATTATCTGCTCCCCTGATTAATATAATCTAAAGAATTTGATGCCATGAACATATGTGCTTCCTAGCATACTGTTATTTCTATCTGGTGTGTCATTGTTGGCTGCCCTACGGTACAGAATCCCCATGTTTCCCTCTTTGGTTCTGCCCATAAACAGTCACCAGTTTTAAACAAAGGTTGCATAGTCTTTTATAAGTATGGGAATTAAGTTGAATTTGGATGACCTTTACATGTGTTCCTTTTAGGACTGTCATCAACCTGGTTTAAAGATGGGCAATGTGTGAGGGCACTTTATAGACGGTTAAAGAGAAAAAGAATGGAGAACAAATTTTCGGTGTTCTATATGAGGAGTCAAGGTTTCTCATATTCTGAGAGAGATCAAGAACTTCATATTTTCATTAGGGGTTAGCGAGTTTCCTTTGTTGTATTCTTTCTCTGTTGAGTTTGAGTTGTTCGCCAAAATTGGAAATTTCATTAAGGAAAAGCCAGTATACCCTATTTCTCTTTCCTTACATTAGTTTTGTTTTGATTTTGTCCTAGTGTGTCTTTGTAAATTGTAAGGGATGTACTATTCCTGATTTGATGCTTTCTTTACTGCATAAGGGCATAAGCGAAGTCAAGGGATTTCCTTCTAACTACTGGCTGAGTCCTTTCTAGTTGTAGTCTTCCTTTTGCTAAATTTCCATCTATCATCAAAAATAAGGAAAAAAAAAAGGAGAAAGAGAGAGAGACAAGGGCTTGGGGGTAGGTTGCACAGGGAGAGAGAGAAGAAGAGTCAAACATCAGAATTGCCATAGTTCTGCCATCGTTCTTAGCATCAGAACCAGGTAAAAAGTTTTAGTAGTATATTAGGCCTCCATGAGTAAATAGTTCTGTCTCAAGTTGTTTTAATCTATAGTCTATAGTCTAAACTCTTTTATTTCTCATTGTTTGATTGTGGTGGCTTGCAGGTTTCATTGTCATGATATGGGTTACAATTGTTATGTTCAAGTCAAATGTTATCCTCCAAAAGCAGACAGCATTGAAGGTGCTAAACGTGTCTTTGAACTTTTTCCTTTTAAGTCCCTTGGCACGTGAATAGAGGGGCAAAACCATAAAACTAAACATTCACTGGTTCTTGCAGGGAGAGAGAAAGAATGCAGTTCTAATCACATACTCTGTACTTTTTATGCTTCATGTGATTGGTGTTTATTGGTGGTATAAGAACAATGATCTTTTATATCCATTGGTCATGCTTCCTCCAAAGACAATACCACCTTTCTGGCACGCGATATTCGTCATTCTGGTAAATGGTATGAAATTGAATTGTAATACTTCGGTGCATTTCTATTAACATTATTCTAATGGTAAGATAAAGAATGTATGGCAGATACCTTGACCTTGTTTACCCTTCTTATGACGGACTCTTTATATATGGCCATGCTGAAATTTTCTAAGCAAATTTGTATGCTGTTGTGTGCTGCTCTTTTTATCATTCAGCATGTTGAGCATTTTATATGCGTAACTAAATCCTTTGTTTCTACATTACTTTTTGTTGACCATTTTTTCCATCTATGTACAATTCTTCCTAATTATTATCTATGTGATATATTTTTCTTTATATTGTAAAATCAAAAGTCATGAATGTTCGAACATTTTAGAGTTTACTTTTATTAATTTAGCGATCTATTTAACTTTCAGATACAATGGTGCGGCAGGCAGTGATGGCATTTAAGTGTGTACTGCTCATTTACTATAAGAATGGCAGAGGGCATAACTTCCGTCAACAGGTTTTATGATGTCATGCATTAGAAAATTACTTTTCCATATTATATACAATTGCAACTATATTTCCCTTCCCTACCATCCATCGATCCAAAAAATAATAATAATAATAAAGTGAAGAAGCAAAGGGATGAAAAGAAACTCTAATTGTCGGTATATTGTTTTCAAGGGTCAAGTGCTAACCCTGGTCGAATATACACTCCTATTGTACCGAGCATTGTTACCAACACCTGTCTGGTACCGATTCTTCTTAAACAAAGATTATGGAAGCCTTTTCTCTTCGTTGACTACAGGACTGTATTTAACGTTCAAACTCACATCTGTTATTGAAAAGGTATAAATTCCATACACTCAGACTTGTACATATGTGCAATTTCTGATTTTGTTGAATTTCTCTGTAATACTATGAATCTGTTCACATGATATTTTGCTTTATTATTCACAACTTGGAATTGCTCTTAGGTTCAATCCTTCTATGCTGCCCTAAAAGCATTGTTGCAGAAGGAAGTTCATTATGGGTCATATGCCACATTGGAACAGGTATCTAAAGGGGTGAAATGGAAATTCTAATTCAATTTAAAACTTGGTTCCACCTACTGACCTAAAGAAAGGCTAATTGACTAGGACAGCAAAATGCCAAAATGTTTCATGTGATGCTTCGTTGTGTGGGCCCTAGTTCTAACATTTTGGTTTATCTCATAATTTTATTTTGCACATATTTGCGGTACTTTGCTTAATCTTTCAACACCAAGCCTAAAGAAAAGAATGTTATCTTTTGATAGATTTTTCATTGACATCTTTAATGTACCTATTTACCTCGTATATTTATTTTGTTAATTCAACCATTCGATTTAATACTCTATTTATGTAGATCATGCATGTGATATTTCAAGTTAATTGAAAATGTGCAATTGTTTATTGACATTGTGACATTTTCATGCCTTAAATATTTTTAGCAAAATATTTAATTCTTGATCAATATGGTACATATATCAATTTGACTTGAAAATTGACAGCATGGCAAGTATGGATAGGTTGTTGAATCTAATGACTGATTTTATAAAATAATAGCT
Source organism: Fremontodendron californicum (assembly GCA_030761205.1). Classification (NCBI taxonomy): domain Eukaryota; kingdom Viridiplantae; phylum Streptophyta; class Magnoliopsida; order Malvales; family Malvaceae; genus Fremontodendron; species Fremontodendron californicum. Next base: position 105,144 of record JAULJL010000054.1, on the reverse strand, counting down.
GTATAGAAAGTTACAAAATAGTGTAATGAGTAGGAACTATTTCACTGGTGAAGTTGATCCCTAATAATATATATGATTAGGGATGTGTAGAGATCAATTTACACTGCTGCAACAATTATTGAGCTTACATGTTGCGTATCTTTTTGTACAATCTATTTTTTGTTAATTTGTCTGGTAGATTTAATGCTTTATTCATATAGATGAGGCATGTCAATCTCAAATTAATTCACATCATTAAAATTTCAACAGTTATTCCTTACTATATGTCTGTGTTTAAGTTTTCATCCCTCATTACAATTTATCCTTTATTCCTACATATATTTTATTTATTACAGGTAAATGAAGCCGGAGACCTCTGTGCCATATGCCAGGAAAAGATGCAAGCACCAATTCTATTGTGTTGTAAACACATATTCTGTGAGGATTGTGTCTCTGAATGGTTAGTTTATACCTCCTGTTTGTTGCAATTGCATATTTTGAAGTGAAAGTTGGATTGGGAATGCTGATAGTTTGGTTTTTTTTTTTTTTTTTTTTTTTTTTTTTTTATAACTTGAAGTGTGTTGTTCCTATAATGAGTCACCACTATTGATTGGATGGTCTAGGGCTCTTATCATCAAGCTATAAACTTAAGTTTAGAATTATTCAATTTGACTACATAGATGTGAAGATAGAAGGGGTATATGGTAATATGCCATATATAAATGTTTAACATATTTCCTTTGGTTAATAATACATAAATATTTTACTCCTTTATCGAGTTCTAATTTGTTATTGACTTTTTGGAATATCTATAACTGTAGCAACTGATAGAAGTTTAGTTTGTCAAATTTATATGATCAAAGTTGCCATGCATTTGTAGCATGATTTCATTGGAGAAAGAGATGTGAAACTGTAACCATTAATTTGCTAGAGTAAAGATTTCGAACGAGGAGGGGACAAAAATATATAATCTGTGCCTTTCACAGTAGTCAGAACTTTCACCTGTTGAGAATTAGGGTTCTAATTTGTTATTGGAATAAATATCTAATATATATGCCATATAAAACAGGAGATTGAGAATAAATATGCCATATAAAAATATCTAATATATTTCCTTTGCAAAATAGTATATAAACATTTTACTTCTGTAAAAGTTCTAATTTGTAATTGGAATCTATAGTTGTAACAGCAATAATTGATTGAACTTGCCCCTGCATTTGTAGTATGATTGCATTGGAGAAAGGTCTGAAACTATAATCTTTTGCATTGGGTCACTGGCGTTAAAATTTGGGAAGAGAGAGGGAACACAACATACAAACCTGTACCTTTCAGAGCAGTCAGAACTTTCTCCTAGTGAAGTGATGAGAGATTAATAATTTTAGATGCTCCATCTTCAGTAGGCAGGATTGTGTTGGATGAAAACCATTTCTTAACTGCGTATGTACTATCTGCATATGATTTGACATATGCATTCATACCTTTACTCTCGATGAAACCCACATTGCACATATGTTGGTGGGCTGTTATACTAAGAGGAAAAACAAAATGGAAACTGAAGAATGGTAGGACCATAGGAGAACGGTGCCATTCCAAGGAGAAAACAGGGATCTATACTTTTTATTAAAATTCTGAGAATTTATGACTGCTATTTTACATGGCACTTCTCTCACACTCCTACAATGCAATGCCTAGTTGCCTAATAGCCTGAAATATTGCTTATCTATGACATTCCGCTGTGAAGTGTTTTCTTAAATAGCTTAGTAAACAGAAGCATTTAAGTTTTGAATCAGCTATGGTTTGGTAGTGTACTTGAATTATACCTCGGTTTCATCCCTTGACCATTGTTGGTTACTTTTATTTCAGGTTTGAGAGAGAAAGGACCTGCCCACTTTGCAGAGCTGTGGTTAAAGCTGCAGACCTACAATCCTTTGGGGATGGGTCAACAAGTTTGTTTTTCCAGTTGTTTTAACTCCAGATTTTAGTACCATGCCACAGCCTTATATTTTTGAGCTGTGCTCTCCTAGTCCTACAGGTTTTTTCTTGTGTTTTAGATTGGTATACAGTGAGTGAATTCTCGCATCCTAAGCTGCCCATAATGGTTGGTAGTATAAGCGAGATAGTAGAAACAGATTTAGCAGTATGAGCAATCATTGTGGTAATGTGGTGAATTGAAGCTGATGTTTGATTACATTACTTTCTTAAATTTGGTACTTGCCTGATAAATGAAAAGGCATTCAGGGTAACATTATATTCCAATCATGAATGTATAACTTATTTGAACTTTACGCGCTCTCTCTCTTAATTAATGAGTTCCATGCATCTGAATGAACTGACGTTGGTCTCGGTTTAAGTTGAAATACAGATCTTGTCAAAATGTTTAATACTTCAATACTGTGGCTGTGCAGGCATGATTAATTATTGAATTTACCGTTTTTCCGGTTGTATAGTGATATAACTCTCCTTTCTTTTTCTTCATAAACAATTGGATTCTTTTTTTGATAAATAATATACAATTAGATTTGAATTGAATTGAATGCTCAAGAACCCATTTTCTTCCGTTATCAACATCAGCATTTTAATCCGGTTCTGTCTTGTGTCTTTGTGTATATATACATTTTATGTATAAAAATTGATGAATTATTATTATTATTAATAAGAGGATTTTAGTTTGGATCATAGTGATGCATCAATAGTTTGTGGTCCCGTAAAATTCCAAATGTTCCCCCAAGTGGAATAAATTGCAAAACTGATGCTTACTTGGCTAAAAAACTTGATAGGGTTTTGGTGAATGATTGCTGGCATACACAGTTTGCTCACTCATTTGTTGAGTTTTTGGCTCCAATGGTTTCTGATCACTGCCTAGCATACATAAAGATGAACTTGACTGCTCATTTTCCCCCAAAGCCATTTAGGTTTTTTAATTTCTGGACTAGGAATCCAGAGTTCCTGAAAATTGTGGAAAACTCTTGGCAAGAGCCTTTCATTGGCAATCCTATGACCACTCTATTCCACAAATTGAAGAGATTAAAGGCAGTACTGAGGGCATTTAACCTGGCCATATATGGCAACATTTCAGGGAAGGTTCAAGATAAAAGGCAAGAATTGGAGAGCATGCAGATGATCAACCTGCATCAAAGGCCATCTAATACTCTTGTTGAAACAGAAAGAAGACTCTATGCAGAATTGATGGAACTCCAAAAGGCTGAGGAAAGTTATTACAGGCAGAAATCAAGGATAAAATGGTTGCAAGAGGGGGATCAGAACACTCATTATTTCCATAAAATGGTGTCAGCAAAGCATAGCAAGCAATCCATCAGAGTCCTCTATGATGATGAGGGAAGGAAGTTGGAAGATTTTGGCCAAATCTCAAAGGAGGCTGTAAGGTTCTTTCAGAAGTTGATTGGGACTGAGGACAAACAGGTCACAGACTGCCCTAGGGAGCTTCTTACTGAACTTATTCAGCCTGCCTTGCCTGCTGAAGCTAAGGACAATTTAGCTAAGGCTGTTACAAAAGAGGAGGTGAAAAGAGCCATGTTTGAGCAGAATGGGGACAAAGCCCCAGGGCCAGATGGATACACTGCACAGTTTTTTAAAACGGCTTGGCCTATTGTGGAAGAGGATGTCACTGCAGCAATCTTATCCTTCTTTCAATCAGGGAGCAGGATATCAGTCTTTAACTCTACATGTATTGCTCTTGTCCCAAAACTCCAGAATCCAAATCATATGAAGGACTTCAGGCCTATTTCATGCTGCTCTGTCATTTATAAATGTATTACCAGGATCATCACTGCCAGGCTCACTCCACTCCTTCCTACTATGATCTCCAGCAATCAGAGTGCCTTCATACCAGGGAGAAGCATCTCAGATAATATTCTCATGGCTCAGGAACTGGTCAAAGGGTATGGAAGAGCAACCTTATCCCCCCGTTTTGCAATGAAGATTGATCTCCAAAAAGCTTTTGATTCATTAAATTGGGACTTCATTCTCACTGTTTTATCAGTTTATGGATTGCCTGATAAGTTCATAGGATGGATCAAGGCATGCATCACTTCCCCAAAGTTCTCAATTTCTCTTAATGGAGGATTAGTAGGGTACTTTGAAGGAGCAAAGGGGTTAAGGCAGGGAGACCCTCTCTCTCCTTATCTTTTTGTCATTGCTATGAATGTTTTATCCAGACTTCTGGATGCAGGGGCTCTTCATGGAGTTTACAGCTACCATCCTAAATGTCACAGAATCAAGCTTACTCACCTGTGCTTTGCAGATGATCTGCTGATTTTTGCAAAGGGTAACTTGGATTCTGTTGTGGGCATACAGGGTATTCTCCATTACTTTTATACCATTTCTGGTTTGCAATTAAACCCTTCCAAGAGTGAAGTCTTCTCCTCTGGTGTTAGTAGGACCACTCTACTTGAGATGCAAGAGTTGACAGGGTTTAAACTTGGCAAACTACCTGTTAGGTACCTTGGGGTCCCTTTGGTCACAAGAAGACTCTCTGAAAAGGATTGTTCTCCTTTGATCGATAGAATTACTCAGAGAATCAATGGCTGGGCAGCACGCATGTTATCCTATGCAGGAAGGCTTCAGCTCATTCAATCTGTTCTTTTTAATGTGTCCAATTTCTGGTGCAGGCACTTTGTTTTGCCTAAGGCTGTTCTTAAAAGAATTAATCAATTATGCAGCAGGTTCTTCTGGAAAGGAAGAGATGACTCAGCTAAGGGAGCAAGAGTCAAATGGAGTTCCATTTGCTGTCCAAAGTCAGAGGGGGGTCTTGGATTAAAAGACTTGGGAATATGGAATAAGGCTTGCATTATTCAGCACCTATGGGCACTTCTCTTTCAGGCAGGTTCATTGTGGATTGCCTGGCTTCATGCCTATGTGCTGAAAGGAAGAACAGTGTGGCAGGTTCAACCTTCCCCAGGAAGCAGCTGGACATGGCGTAAAATGCTTCAGCTGAGGGCTTTGGCTTTGAGGTTCACCTCCAACCAGAATGGTGCTCTAACTTGGAAGTTCCCTGGGAACAGATTTATGGTGGCTAAAGTCTGGAATGATCTCAGGCCTAGGCAGGACAAGGTGGAGTGGGATAAACTGATCTGGTTTCCATTTCATATTCCTAAACATGCACTGGTAGCTTGGATGGCTATATTGGACAAACTGCCTACAAAGAACAGATTGATGTCATGGGGCATGGAGGTGGATGGCAAATGTGAGCTATGTCAAACTGAGCAAGAAACCCGGAATCATATATTTTTTGAATGTGACTATTCAAATGAAATCTGGGGGCATATACTATGCTTATGTCAACTTCATAGAAGCATAAGGAGCTGGCAAGCAGAGCTGCAATGGGCAGTAAACAGAATCAGAGGAAAAACTCTCATTTCTGTTATTTTGCGTTTATCATGGAGTGCCTTTCTTTACTCGATCTGGAGGGAGAGAAATAATAGGTGTTTTAATCGCCTTCAATCCACACAAGGAGCCATCATTGAGCAGATAAAAGAGATCATCAGAATGCGATTGTTGGGGCTCAAGAACATTAGTTCTGATGAAGTGAACCGAAGATTGGATGCAGATTGGGGACTGTCTCTTTTTTCCTAGGATCTTTGTCCATTCTGGAATAGCTTTAAGTATTGCTGAAGTATGTTGCTATTGTTCCCTGATTGATTAGTGGTCTTAAATTTTGTTCAAGTATTGTTTAAGTATGTATAGCTTTAAATACATGTTGCACATGATGTTGGATGTAGCAGTTTAACTGCTTTCTGGATAAATAAAACACTTACTTATCCAAAAAAAAAAAAAAATTGCAAAACTGCTGATATTTCATTTTGGCATGCGTATGCATATGGGTTGTTGTGTCCTAAATGCTGGTACTCTAGGCGACATATTCACACCTCGGTTGCTCAATTCTCTAAACCTGCACGCTGCTTGCAAACATTTATCAATATTTCATGTTTTGCGTATATATCTTGTTTGTTTTCACATGTACAATCCAATGCTTAGAGTGAGATTTACTGTTTTGTGTTGCTTGATTGATTGCACAATTATCTCCTTTTTCTTTTGTTTTTCTTTCCTGAATACTGAGCTTTTCTTCCAAAACCATTTGATCTGTTTCATTCGACAAACACCATCATTTCACTAGCTAAAACTCTTTGTATTCTTTTATGAAATATATTTATCTAAATTATGTCTTTGATTTAGTGTTCAATATACGTAAAAGAGACTTGTAAGTCTATATTTTTGGATGAGTGGGTGCCAGTACTACGCTTCATTTCAGTCAGCCCTTGTTTTTGTTTCAATGGACTTTGGACACTTTCCGGTGCATCTTACTTACCAATATATATATATATATATATATATATATATATCCATCGTTCATACATATGGGGTGAGTATTCAATATGATTAGCTATTCTATTTTTTACATATATAATTATTATGGAGGAATTTTGTTGCCTTTGTTCTCTAATTGTTTAGCAACATATATATATATATATATATATATATATATTTTTGTTTAATTCAGTATTAGTTATTGAGTTACAAAACAGGAAGGGTCTGATGTTGAAGATGTGAAAATGTGGGTGTCAGCTGCCATCTTTGACTTTGTTGCATCAAATGTTTAGCAATATTTGAGCAGACAGACAAAGTAGTAGTGGGAAATGTTTAGCAATAATATTGGGAATTAATTTGGTTTAATCATGCTCAGCTAAGTTGCATTGTAAGAGAAGAGAGTAGAGAATGGATGGTAAAATAAGAGACGGAGGAGCAGTGGCATTGTGGTAGCTTAGCTAGCTAGTGAGAATTATACAATAGAATTTTCAATTTTGAAATAGAGAAATAGGGAAGATCATTCCATCGGTTTGATCTTATAAATTCGAAAACTAAATTAACATCTTTCAAGTTCGAAAATCGAATTAATCGATTTTATTTGAAATAATCGACCGAATTAAATTGATTAATCGAAAAAATCAAAATTGAATTAAGTCGATCAATTCGATAACCAAATTGAATTAACTAAATTTGATTGGTTAAATCAATTCAAATCAATTGCTCACTCTTAGAGAGGAAGATGGATTGTCGGATTTGAGGGAAAAGCAGCATTACACAGTATAGTAGCAGAGTCAGTCAAAGTTTAACCCAACAAACAAAGAAAAGAAACCGCTATGCCTATGTATTAATTTCGGTTAAATAATTTAAATAGTCCTTATACTATAATTAAAATTACATTTTAATTTTTATATTATAGAAGTAATTTATTTTTTATACATTTAAAATTAGTGTAAATAAATAAAATTAATAATAGTGTTAATGAAAAATCACATGTGAAGAAAAAATGATGTCGTATCAAATTTTTTTATTAAAGTGAAATTTAAAAAAACATAATTTTTTTTATCAAAATCCCTCCATTATTTATAAAAACATGTCATTTTTTTTTAAAGTTATTTATCCTGTCAGTTTTTAAATTTCATGTGTGCAAAAAAAATTAACACGTCATCATTTTTTTTAAGTCATCTATTCTGTTAGTTTCACAAAAATTGACACATCATCATTTTTTTTTCAACTCATCTATTCTGTCAATTTCACATATAATTAAACGATTTTTCATCAACACTGTTATCAAATTTACTTTTTTACAATAATTTTAAACATATAAAAAATTAAATTATTCATTTTATAATACAAAAATTAAAATACATTTTTAATTATATTACGAAAACAAACTAGATACTTCACTATTACCCACTGCCCACCGCTTGTCGCCCCGTCACCATCACTCACTCACTCACCTATATATTCATTCAGTGAAAGTGAGAGTGAAAGTGAAAGTGAAACACTAAGTAAAACTAAAATTTATGGATGATGAAAGAGAGAGATAGTCTACTAATCTCCAATACTATGTTTTGCTTTTTACATCCTTTTTTTTTTTCATTATCTGCTGCAATGCAAACAAACCCCTGAGCCTGAGCCTGAGGCCCTGAACATAGAATAAAAAAACATAAAACATATACTATACTATTACTAACTAGTATTAATAATAATTTAACAGAAAGAAAGAAAGAAGGAAGGAAGAAAAAGAAAAGCTCTCTCTCCACTCTAGTCTCTAGTCTCTAGTCTCTAGTCTCCCCTCGTTAGGTATGTTAAGATATAGAGTCGCTTTCCTGTCTCTAACTCCATGACGACTATGACCCATCATTTCCCTTTGCCTAACAAATACTATAACTCATCCCTCCTCTTCCTCTTTTCCTTATCTCATGCGCAATCCATATATTTTTCTTATTTATTACTGTTACTATTTACTTTTTTTTCTATTATATTTTCTTCTATTATTATACTCCATCTTATTTCCTTTCCTTGTTTTGCTCCTGCACTCCACTCCACTGCCTCTCCTTAATTTTCTTTTTATTTTTTAATTATTTTCATTTATTTCCCAAAATTAGGGTTTTAACCAGTACTTGCATCACTTACAAATTTAGGATTTTACTTCACTAACTCAACATAACTAGTCTCTCTATGAAATATGAATGTTAGTACTAGAGCTGGAGCAGCATATGTGTATATATATATATATATATATATATATATATATAATGAATCAGAACCACACTTTGGTTTTACTCTTTCTTGGTGTCATTTCTTTTTTTCCTATTATGTTGACATGCTCTACATGATTACATCATCATATACTTGAGTTGATAATACTACTTACTCACTTTTATCTTATCCGGAAATTGGTTTTCTATGTCTTATGGCTGTCTTTCAAAGTTTTTAGGGCTCCCGAATACTTGCTTTATAGCCCATAACCCATCAGTAAACTTCTGCACATTGCCTTGCCGCTTACAACAGTAAGTTCTATCTGATCTGTTAATTTCTATTGTATCCTTGAAGCTCTAATTGACCTAGACCGTGGCTGGAAAATGGGTCTTTCTGTTTTCCATTTTTTCAACTAATCTTTACCTCATCATCACCGGGGTTTATAGTGTACTCAACTCATTCTTTTCTGTGTAATTAGAGACCATAGTTTTTTTTTTTTTTTTTATTTTTTTTTTTTATTTTAGAGTTTGTTTTTCCTTGGTTTTCCTTTCTGTGAAGCCGTATAATCTTAATGTCTTACATATGGTTGCAGTATCTTTTGGTTGTTTTTCAACTTCAATCATGGTTTTAGACTTTTAGTTTTTGAAGAAAACACAAATTCATCATGTTAAGTGTTTGCAATTCGTCTTGATAAAAACGTCTTTAAATGTGATGATAAAAGGGTAATCAAGGATTGATCTTGTTTATTCAATGCATTCAATTTAATTTGTACTTGAGGCTGCTGATTAGTTTTAAGACAAGGTGGAAAGAGAAACTCCGATTTCACTCTCTTCTCTATCATGAGTTCTTTTTTCTGCTCCTTCCATCACTCATTCGTTATATTTCTGTCAGTAAATGGTTGAGTTGTTGTTTACATTCTCTTTCATCCTCTTGGACATCAATTGGTTCCTCAATCTAGAATGTCAAAGCTAGCATTCCATATTTATGTTTTGCATTTCCCCTCCTCAATACGATGCCTTAAGTAAGCTCCAATTTGTCCTTGTTGATTAAGAAACTTAAAACAGATCATAGTCGAACTGATTTATTATGAACTAGCTGTTACGTTTGTCATAATGGAGCTTGAACTGAACTTTGGGCATTAGCAGCTGGCTAGTGCACAATTAGATCGGCTAAAACAGAATGTAGTTGATTGGTGTTATCTTTTGCATCTACGATTTGAAGGTTTATTTTCTTTTGTTAATTTCGCCAAGTCGTAATTGTTAGGACACATGCAGCTACCTAAAGCATGAATGTTAGAGAAATGGCATGAGAGAGCTTTCTTCAGCCCACTCACGGATGGGAACAAGGGGGTTGAATTAGCTGCCGACTCATTCATTCAAGCACTCAGTAGAAAATGGATTGGCGTTTTTGCTACTGTGATTGTGTAAATGAAGCGGGAGATAATTTTGCATCCCTCTTTCTCCCTGCTTGGACTGAAGGGAGCTCCTTCTTTTTGTTGCCCTCATTTATGTATATGTATACTACCAAATACTATACTAATTTTCTCTTGTGACCATATAATAGTGTTTTTACCTCAATTTGCAAATTTTTATTTTGAGAAAGAGACAGCATCATCTTTCACCTCATTATCATGAGACGCATCAGTTGCCCATCAACTTGAGCTAATTCATATCATCATCGATCAGCTTCTTCTTCTTTGTAAGTAAAGTAATACAATCTGGGTCGGATCATCAATGACATGACTGCTCAAAGAGTTGGTACTTCTCTGACATGGCGTAAATGCTAGTTACTCACTTGGTACTTTTTTTACTTCACAGGAAAGCCAAATTATGGAGTATAGCGTAGGCCATCTCACTTATCAAATGGAAATGGTTACTTGGCTTGCTGGGTCCATTATTGACGGGTCCTCCACAGTCCAGTCTCAGCCCCCTTCCTTTCCTTTTTTTTCTTTCATTTTTTCTGGCAGACAAATTAAAAAAAATAAAACGAGATATTTTAGAAAGACGGCTGTAGAAATTATAGAAAAAAATTACAAAAAATTCTTAATAATCAAAATTTTGTCAGACTGTCAAAAGATTTCAAATGAAGCTCTTGGATCACTATTTATAGTTTCACTAAGGAAGTTAGAAAGGGAAATAAGTTATCAGGATGTTACATATGCAAGTGGCATCAATCATAAATAGTGGGAAAGAGGATAACCGTAGTGGATGGAATGTAAGTTATTTGTAGATTACATCTTGAGGAGTGTTTTGGTCACAAACAATTAAGAAAGGTTACATGACAGTACACTTAAGAACACACTATTTGTTCAATGAAAAAAAAAGCACTTGTGTTCTAGAAAAATGTTAAAAAGTAGACTTTTTAACAATTTTTATATCTGAGCCTTTAAGTCATATTCTTCAAGATATCCCAAGAGTTGAGCAAATCCCAAAACCTTGTCAACCTTCCGGAGTTAACTCTAAAGTCTTCACGTAATTGTGGCTCTTGCTAGATGTATTGTAAATCATCTTTGTCACATGGTACATGAGCGACTAGAGAGTGTTGGAGCGCTGGAGGACCGAAGTGCTGTAGGAATGTAGCGTTGAATAAGTGTAGCATTGGAACATTAGAGCATTGGAGTGTTGAAGTGCTGCTATAACATTGCTTTTAGGGAGCATTGTGTCGGGGAGCGCTGCTACCAGTGTTGCTACTAGAGAGAAGTATCACGAGGAACGTTTTTACCAAGTAGCACTGCTACTGGGGAGCGTCGCTGTCAGGAAATGTCGACACCAGGGAGCTACTACCAAGAAGCGTTGCAGGGAGCGACATCGTCAAGGAATGCTGTTGTGAGGTAGTGCTATCACCAAGAAACATTACCAGGGAGCGTTGATGTCAAAAAATCTTGTTTCTTATCTAATCAAATTGTGCCAGCATGACATATTTATAACCAAAAACAGATATCTACACTTATATATACCTTTGCCTCCTGGCTCCAGCATTAGTAGTGTTAAATTGTTCAAGGGGAGTCAGCCCCATCTCTACAAGAGATGTTAAAGCTAACTGCTGGTTTGATCAATTAGTAAGAGAAGAGTGAAAGCTGTGTAAGTAAATATTGGTGTCTCTTGAGCTTGACTACTACTGCACCTGATCTGCTCTTCCATTTGCCTTTGTTCATAAAATTTACATGTGCATTTTCATTTAGACAGTGTACAGTTTGGTGCACGTGTTGGCATGTGTTTGTTTGTAAATGTGTATCAATGCTTCTAATTCTAAAGTCTAAAATAAAATGCATGAGGGGGTGAGGGTAGGGTATGGTCATGCTCACTGCGCTCGCACCTCGAAATTTGACAATAGCCAGCCAGCCAGCATCAGCAACCAAAACCAACGGCGGTTTTGGTTATATATACTTATATAATTAATGCTTGAAAGCTGTGTGAGGCTTTTGGTTTCCGAAAAGGGAAGTACATGTAGAACTCATTTTTCTTTTCTGTTTACTTTATCTGAAAGTGTGCATAGAAATAGAATGACATTATTTTATTATGCAGCAGCAGCAGCAGCAGCAGCAATTGAAACAAGACATGACCACCCGCGTATCAATAAGTAATGAGTTTGGTTTCTTCTTTCTTTGTTTGAACTTGCATTGCATTGCATGGATTAATCTGAGTTGATGATGGTAATTGGTAATTGGTAATTGGTAATTGGAAATTGGTATGTATATATTATATATAGAAATTGGGAATGGGAGAAGATGCATGGGGGCATGTGATCATGTGTTACCAATGAAATATGGGTGAGGGCATCTCCTTGGTGTGGTTTCTGTTTTGGAAACCAGAAATAGCATTAACTAGCAACTCCTTCCCATGGCTTCATGTTTTAACCCAACTGCACTGCAGGAATGAGTGAATTATGGATGAATTAATAAAATTGCAATCAGTCTCCCACTTCCCTTCTCAACAAGCCGAGGTCCACCAATATTTCATCACAATTCTTCAACTTCGCTTGATGGATGCACTTTGCTTCATCATTGTCTTTTATGAGAGGTAAGGTAATAAATACAATACAAGTTTCCTTTATAGCTGGTATGCAGCTACGTATTTTGTTACTGTCTTTAGACAGAATTGCATGTAATGTAACTCATTTCATGAAATTTCCTATAAAATTAAGTCTATTTATTTTTTTGATTTTATAATTTTATTTGATTTCTTTGTATTTTCACAAACTGAATTGGTGTCATTTGACTCGTGATACTAAACTTAGTTACTCCCAATATATATGGTATAGATGAACAATTTAAGTCATTATATATGGTATGGAAAACTTTAGGGGGAACTTAGTTGGTTAAATAGTGAATGACATATATGCTCTTGATAATTTATTAAATTAATTAATATATCTTTAATTATTGATTATCTAATTAAATTAATAAAATATTCATTACTTTTTATTTTAAACATTAAATCTTTATTACATTAAACTCTCCTTAATTGATAATTTTTTATTTAAATTAAATATTGACTTTTTTTTTTACTTATTTTCTTATTTTTTTATTAATTTTTTTTTATGAGAACAACACTTCAAATTTATTGTTAAGAACAATAATAATAAGGTTTTGAAAGAATATTAGAAAAATATTTATTAGTTAAGAATCAAGATCTTATTTATTTAGTTATTAGGTCACGAAAAACCTTAAAGCACTATTTACTTGATGAGAACCAAAACGTGAAAATATAATCAAAGATTATAATTAAGATTAAATTGGTAGTATGGTAGGACACTTGGATCATAAAGTTATGTTAAATTATAATAATATATGTTATCGTATGAGATTAGACATGAATGATTTTGACATAAATATATAGTAAGTAATAATAAATACATAACTTTTTTATATAATATATAATCATTGATATTATTTTAATAACTTTAAATATGATTTTGATAACCTTTAATATGATTTTAATAGCATTTGATATAATTTTGGTAGCCTTTAATATGATTTTAATGGGTAACTTATATTTTAGGTCATTGAACTTAACATCAACTTTCATATAGGTTAGAAACATTTAATTTCATCAAATTACATCACTGAATTTTTATTATTAATAAATTAGGTTACTTATATTAATTCCATTAAGTAATTCTAACAAAAAAACAGACTCAGCGTGATTTTTTTTTTTTTTTACCTAAAATGCCAGTCAGACATTATCTTGATGAAATGTAAAAAATATATGCATGCTGAGTCAGCTTTTTTGTTAGAATTACTTAACGGAGTTAGTATAAGTGACCTAATTTATTAATAATAGAAATTCAGTGATATAGTTTGATAAAATTAAAGATTTGTGACCTACATGAAAGTTGATGTTAAGTTCAGTGACCCAGAATGTAAATTATCCGATTTTAATAATCTTTAATATAATTTTGATCATTTTTAATGTAATTTTGGTATCTATGGATATAATATTGGTAACTTTTTATATAATTTTGGTAACTTTTGATAACCTTTCATATAATTTTGGTAAACTTTAATATAATTTTTGATAAGTTTTGATATGATTTTGTTAACATTTGATATAATTTTAGTAACATTTGATATAATTTTGATAACCTTTTAATAATCTTTGATCTAGATTTGTTAACTTTTGATATAATTTTGGTAACCTTTGATATAATTTTGAAAGCCAATAATATAATTTTGATAACTTTTAATATACTTATAACCGTTGATATAATTTGATAACCTTAATATAATTTGGTAACTTTTAAGATAATTTTGTAATAATTTTAATAACATTTGTAATAGTTTTGAACGTTTGATGCAATTTTGACAACATTTATAATAATTTTGATATCATTTAATATAATTTTATACTAAAAAAAAAAAAAATCTAATATATTAATTTATCAAAAAAGAAAATAATATATAATAGTAAATTATATATATATATATATATATTAAAGTAAATAATATCTTCTACGTGCTTTTGCACGTGTGGCATAAACTAATATTAATTTTAAAACAAAAAGCCTCGTGTTTGCTTCTCTAAACATCTCAACTTGCTGACATTTTCCAAGGGTTTTATCGAAATATTTTAGCTCGGAATGCTGATTTTCTGAGTTTCATGTATATGAAGATACCCAATTCATTGCAGCATTTGGATATCAAAAACACTGTTATTGTTGTTGGCATGGAGGGGAGGTATTTTCATCTCCTTATTCTCTTGAAAACCATTCAAAAATGGCTTGATCATGAAAGGGGAATTAATTAAGGAACTAACTAATGTGATGCAACAAGAGAAGGTTTTGTTATCTTGGACTACTTTTTATTATCTTACGTAATTAATAATATCCCCTCTCATTTTGGAGCATATTTTTGCTGATAGAGGAGGTCTGGGTTCATACTGAATCTTTGATTTATGGATCAAAAAGACTTAAAGGATGAGGAGACACCTATTGCGCTTTCATGGTTTGACTCTAAATAATCTACACCTAATTAAACACTAATAATTTCACGTTGTAACTGGTTTGGTAGTTCCAACAACTTGAAAACAAATGCTGCATTTACAGACAAACAGATCCAAAAAAAATTGGCACCATTTGGTGGTGTCGATTTCTAAAACTGTGAGGCATATGGTTCAGTTTGAAGCTGTCGTTTGCTCAGTCCCTTGGAATTTGATAGACATAACTCACTTTTTATAGCTAATTTCACTGTTAAGACTTCACCTGTTGTACTACAGAGTATAACAAATAATAACGAAACTGAATGTAAACAAAGAAATGGGTGGCATCCATTGACACCCTCCTCAGAACTTCTAAACATAATGGTGGAGCATCTGCTCACCATTATTTACAACACCTTATTTGCAAATCACTTGCACCCTCGTGTATCTGGGATAATTCTAGACTCAATTCAAATGACATCATAATGAAAAGATTTTAAGTTTTGATGCTTGAGCAAGGAATACCATTCTCCTGCATGCCCCCACCTAAATCGTAATCGCTTAAAGCTTAGACCTTCTTCCCAGATCATCAAACACAATCATTACTTTCCCAATTGCTTTTCTATCTTTAATTGCAGAAAATGCAAGGTTGGCCTGTCATTGTCAAAGACAAACAATCAAATAAGCTCGATCAGATATTGCAATCCAAAAGTAGAAAGTAGAAACTAAACCTACAACAGTAAAAGTTTCACGTTATCTCCTAAATGGGAAGGGAAATATAAAATCAATCAAAGAAATCAATAAATTTCTCATCAGCACCCATCATAAGATCATGTTACGACAGACTACAGACTTTCATCCTGAAATGGGTATTAAGAACTAGCTTAAGTACCCATCTTCTTTCTTTTTTCCTTGAAAAGACGATAACATCATGAGTTATATAGAAATGGATCGCTAATGAACATAAACTTCATCCTTTTGGCGAGTCTTGTAAAAAAGTGTGGACCAAAAGTAAATTACGTGTTTATACTTCTCAAATTCTCACCAAATATCAATTTACCTATTTTCTGCATGAATCTCTAAGATTTAAGATAGTCCTGGGAAATTAGACACTGTAAACAACATTAATCCATTCGCCCCAAAATGAGCAATCCAGATGAATAGTACTTCTCCTCTTGGTCAAGATGCAAATCGAATGTGATGAATAGTACTTGGGCCCAAGGCTACAGTCATTCTGCTGCAATTCTAAGCATGGGCTTAACTGGCTTTCAGCAGGGCCACTCTGCTTGTGTCAGAGATTTGTGGTTTAAGACATCAATTTTCAAATACTTATCTCTATATATTTCATCTATAGTTTTCCTTAATGGATTAGAGCTTCACAGAACGAAAGAACAGAAAGGGGGAAAATGGGAAGACTGGTGTGAGCTCCTGACCTCTGATAGGCTGTAAGTATGAGAAATGTGAATGGTAATCAAGCCCTTTTCCATCCAGGAGAGTAACTCCCGGATGGAATCCTCAAGCACAGCTGGTCGATGTATTTTGTAGCTACCCCAGTAGAGCCCATGCACAGTCCAGTTCTGCACAAGATGGATGTGTTAGAAGGCTATTCAATTCAAGCAACTAATAACGAGTAAGTGACTATACTAACTAGTTTAACATTCAAATTGACTACTGAACTTCATTAGATTAGGTTAAGCACCCATCAGCTGCTGCATTAAAGCTATATTTAACTCTTTGACGTACAAATCTTTTATTTTTCTATCATAAATATCTTCAGAAAGTTTTCATTCATTTATGCCAGAGAGTCCATGCACAGTCCAGTTCTGCACAAGATAGATGTCTGAGAAGGCTACTGAAGACAAGCAACTAATAACCGGTAAGTTGACCGTACTAACTGGTTTAATGTTGGAATTGACTACTGAGCTTCATTAGATGAGGTTAACCCCCCCCCCCTTTTCCTATGCTGCATTAAAGCATTATATTTAACTCTTTCAAGTACAAATCTTTTATTTGTCTGTCAGTAATATTTTCAGAAAGTTTTCATTCATTTATGCCCGAGGCTAAGCACTTATTTTGCACACTAACTGAAAGCAACTCCATACAAACCTCTCAATAAACCAATCAGATCTTCGAACTACAGTCCCAGAATCCATATTGTTATACCAAAACAAAACAAAAAAAAACACAGTTGATATCACAATTCCACAGATTTTAACTCATTTGCATATTTTATTTTCATGCGGTGTCTGTTTATGGTCTTCTATAACATCAACGAATATGTTGAGAAAAAAGCACGCACACTGATGAAATTATATAGATATATTTATATCAAAGAAGACAATCAGGGGTCCGAGAATAAATAGCACAAAATCATACATTAAAAAAGTAGTATCAGGAACAGTGACATGAGGCGATAACTATCAGCAGGTCAATCTTCCTTGGTACTTTTCCAATACCCACAAATGAATATAAGTAAGAAGGTCTATTCAGTGCATTCTTCTTCATAATAAGAGTCCAACAGGGAAAGGAATTCTAACTAAAGCAGCAAAAGGAAATTAGAGGGAAAGAGAAAAAGGTGAAGTACCTTAACAAGAGTGATATTAGCTGGGATGACAGGGATTTCACCACTGGCAAATCCAATGACAAGAATTTGAGCACCCCAATTCAAGAGCTTCATAGTTTCTTTAGTAAGCTTGCCACCAACAGGATCATAGAGAACATCAACCCCTTTGAGGTTCCTTGACTTGAGGAACTCCTTGACACTTGCAGTTACATTTTGATTAGTCAAGTCTACCACGTGATCAACACCCAAGGACTTTAAAAACTGCACCTTTTCAGCTCCCCTGAAATTGACACCAATACTTGAGTCAGTCTTGACATTAATATTGAATAAAAAGCAGTGTTGTCACGGGCGCAAGGCGCACTCTAGGCGCTAGAATCCTTAAATGCCTTAGGCGCAAATAAAGCGCTCGCTTGAGTGAAGTAAGGCGCAATATGTATATGTGTGTTTTTGTATGTGTGTCTATGTGTGTGTATATATATATATATATATATATATAATAAGCTTAAGATATATAATTATGACAATAACCTCTAAAAAGTGGTCCAATTTATCTACAAAACATGCAAATTTTTTTTGCTCAATATGCATGATTTCCCTATAGTCTCATGTCTGTTGTTGAATACTCAAATATTGAGAAGTAGAGAGTTTGATACTATCCACTTTCTTACTAATAAAGGTACATTTAATGGAAAAAGTTTAAATAAAAGAAATTAAAGAGAACTGCAATCAGGCAGGCTTTTTTTACACCTATCACCTTACAAAAAACGTGCCTAGGCGCACCAGACGTGAGCCGTCTCGTCCGAAAGGGTCTAAGGCGTTTTTGTTATCTAACGCCAAGACGCAAGGCATAGGCGCGCCTAGGCGCACGCCTTGACAACACTGATAAAAAGGGCAATGCTATTGCTAAGAGAGAGTAGTAGGTAGGGAGTGGTGATGGGGAAAACTAGAAAGAAGAAGAAGAAGAAGCACCTGGCAACAGCAATGACAACTGCACCGCAAACCTTGCCAATTTGAACAGCAGCAACGCCAACGCCTCCAGCGGCACCAAGAACCAGCAATACCTGTAATAATTACTACTACTTATCTCCTTTACAATTACCAGTAGTAGTAAAACATAGAATCGGAACAAAATAAATACTACTAGTAGTATTAATTAATAAATGAATAAATAAATAAGAGGGATCTGCCTGAGAAGAGGTCAAGTTAGCCCTGTGAACAAGGGCTACATGTGAGGTCCCAAAGGCAACAGGAAGTGCAGCAGCTGCCACTAGATCACACTCTTTCGGCACCCCAAACCTAATCAACCAGAAACATGAATTAATAATCAGTTAAGCATTCTTTTTCTTTTTCTTTTTTGACATGAGAATATTTATTATTAATTAATAAAGCTAGAAATTAAGGCGGGCAGGGGAGAGCAGGGACGGACAGGAAGGATTGGTCTTGGACGATGAAGGTGGCGTAGGAGCCTAAGGAGGCAAAGGAGCAGACGTGGTCGCCCACCTTGAACTTGGTGACGGCAGGGCCCACGGCATCGACAGTGCCAGCATAATCGGAGCCTGGAATGAAAGGGAGAGGAGGCTTCTCCTGGTACTTGCCTAATATCTGAAGGTAATTGGCGTAGTTCAAGCTGGTGGCTTTAACTTTGACTCTCACTGCTGTTGGGGAGTTCAACTCTGGGATGGGATGGTTTCTGCTCACCTCAATGGGCGACGACGACGATCCCGAATTATTGCTTACTGGGGTTGGTGACGATGCTGGATCACCTAATCTCTTGCACAAAAGAGCTTCCATGTTTGTTTTTTCTGTTTCCCTTTCTGATGCCCCAAAAGATAGAACCTTTTGACTTGGTGGAGTTCTTTCATTTAACGACAGAGTTGGAAAACAGAGATATCTCCAAACCCTAAAAACCAAGCGCCTTCCGTCGCGTGGAAGTGGAACAGTTTTTTACTGTTAACTACTTAATTATTTTAACTAGATCCGATAATATTAAATAAGACATGATAATATGAAAAAAAAAAAAAAAAAAAAAACGGATATAATAAAAATATCAAAATTTATATAACATAAATTTTTAATATATCATGTAAAACGCTTTAAATACTACTGTAACATATAAAAATACATGAACAGGAATGGTACACGAATTGACAGATTTAATTTTTAATGTAGGCAGGCAGTCACCTCTTAGTAGTGAGTAAAAAGAGAATCTGTGTTGTGTTGTATACTTGTATTCTATTGTGGTGCTATCAATTATCGTTAGACATCAATGTTCTTCTTTGGATTTGGTTAGAGCATAACCGTACAGAACAGACTACGGTGGTCGAGATTCCTTTTACTAGTTTGATATAAATTGATTTTGAATTTGTCTGTATGATCGTTGATCCCAGAGAGAGTTATGAGTGGAGGAGGGTTGGTGTTTCAATAACAGTTCCAGTTCCAGAAATGGGATTGCCATTGGCAACAACAACCAAACTTGTCAAACATATGTTTCCTTCCACACGCCGCTATCCCACTCTTGCCACCACCATCACCTATGCTTTTTCTCTCTCAGGCTCCTCCGCCGCCGCCCAATACTCTGCAGCAGGTGCGTTTCTCTCCTCTCCTTTTCCTCTTTTAGCTGCTGCTGCTTCTTCATTGGCCAACGGATATGCCACTCTTATTTACTGCTTATGATTTCAGTAGTTCAACATGAATATCTGATATTACTACTCCTATCTCAATTCTTATATTTTAGTATACTTTTAATATGAATAGGCTGAATGTAATTAATGGTTTCAAGTTTTATTGTCTCAATGAAACTTAGTTCTGACTGTCAATGGCGACACTGATCGACAATCGAATAGTTCCTTCTTGGAATACTGAGAGACTTTCACGGGCCATCCCTCAATCTAAGCTTGAAGTAATTAATTAAGAATTGTGGTCACTTGCGGATGGAAGAGTTTGTTAGTGTCGTTGAGAAGTTTCTGGCTGCAAAGAGGTTTTGGTGGTTCAAAGGAGCATTCTCTACAAGCAGTAACTTGAAATTTGAATATATACCTCAAATCTTCCTCATTTTCTTTTAGGAGCAGTGGAGTTTCTCAGTCAGATTCTAAATGCTGATTGGTAAAATTAACGTCAAGGGCTGTTCTCGTGAGTCCATGTGATGAAACATTTTAGAGAACGATGAATAATGTTGAAAGAGGGCAAAAAAAGGAAAAGAATGTTCTTCTATAAGTTACTTGCAATTGACTGTTGAAATAACTCTCTTACAGGAATTTGTAACAGAATTGGGACCATCTTCATTTTTTAACAGCGTGCAGCATCATGTACTTTACATATACAATAGACATCAGTAAGTTTTGGTTGTAGTTGTAGAATATCAGCTTTTGCAACCTTGGCCGTAATTGATCTTCCCATTATCTAGATGCTTGAACTCTTTATAACATATGAGTAAGGAAAATGGGCTCTCTACTTTATACTTGTACCTGCAGCCATCATATCTTGGAAATTTGAGTCATCCATCAAAGCCGCAAACTTGGTTTTCCATACCGTAATTGAATTCCCTGTAGCATCAATCTTGGTGCAATATTTGTTGTTGGGATCAATTCACCCAACCGCAAACCACTGTAGCTTCCAAAAAGAGGAAGAACGCCGAAGCCTTCCAGCAGAAATTAGACAGAGCTCAACCCAGATTTTCCCCATACCAAACAAGTGAAGAAAGATAGAAAGGGTGAAAGAATATCTCTTTAACAAGGTTCTTTTGATAAAGTTGTACAAGATTAAAGAAAAGAAGGGTTAAGCTGTATTGCATTGTCTAGAAGGCCACTTCTATGAGAAGGAAACTCTTATGCCCAAGCATGTAGAGTGTAATCTTTTGTCAACATTTTCTTCAAGAGAATGCCATACATATGGCCCAGGAACAGGAATCTAGAAAAGATTGCAACTTTCTGGGCCTGTTAAATTGGCTAAAGGTTGAGATAATTAAGTGAAAGATAAAAAGTTAACAAAACCGAACCTGGCAAATGTTCATTCATAGCCAGTTAGCTACAAAGTCAATGATCCCCCAGCAAACAATAAGGGAAAAAAAAAAGATAGCAGGCATGCCAATAATTTTGGCTTCATCAGATTTATATAGCACAATAAGAATGTTTCAGAGTTCATTACTGAAAGAAAACTATGATTATTTTTAGGGTTGAATGGGGGTTGAGAATTAGAGATGCTGTTAAAAGGGCATCAATATTCACTGTCAAATAATACTTCTTTGTCCTCTCAGTATTTCAGCCAAGGAAGGCGAAGGCAACCATGTTGTTCAACTTTGTGGTTTAGTTGTCTTCGAAAATGCAAATGGCTCTCTGAGTGGTGGAGCTAACAAGAGTTTTCGACCAGCTCGCTTAACCATCTGGTCACCTTCAAAACAAGTGGAAACTGTCCTAGAATACATCATCGTAGTAGAGCCCAAGATGTCATCTCTGAATCCACATGCTTTGAAGAAGAACCTGAAATAAGCTATAAAAATCATGATTTTGAATCCTACCAAAGGTAGAAGAATACAAATCATTTTTCCTTCACCTACGGAAACATCTGCAGCCCTGCAAAAGTAACCGGCAAAAGGTGGCCTCATATTTCAATCCCAACCTTTACCTTGATAAATATTCTCTCAGGTTTCCACATAATTTATTTGCAACAAGTACGATATTCATTGAATGAGATAAACTGCACAGTTCAGTGAAAGCATGAAGCACCTATCTAATCAAATTCTAAGCCCTATTAGAATTTTCTTCGTTCTCGTTTAGGGCTGGAGGTACAGAAGAGGGCCACTGAGCCAGATATCATAAAAATGCAACCAGTAAGATGCAGCAAATTCAGGAGAAAAAATAATTCCCATAAGTTGTAGGCTAATTGTAATATACTTGGCTGGCCTTTGTTAGAAGGACTTTGCAACATGTATTAAGGATAAATCAGCCTTCTCTCCAGCTTATGTGGGTATACTCGAATACAATCTGGGCCTCAAAGCAAGAGAGAGAGAGAGAGACGGTGCACACTGTTAAAACTAATAAAACCAGGGTACAAAACCCCCAATATGAAACAGAGAAGACGTACTGAGGAGAGCACAGAGGTTTTGAAATTTTAGCACAATGACAATAATTACCTCTCCTTCTTGGAACAAAGAGCAGCTATGTCATAAATGTCTCTACTTGTGAGCATTCTGGAAGCAAAAGGAGGAAAATATTAAACCCCTACATATAACTTCAGTAACTACCAGTAGACATTCCACAAACAGCAGGTTAAGAATAAGGATATAACAAGATAATATATTCTCCATTGTGCAGTTCCTGAGACATATATTTTGAATTTTGACAACTAAACTTGAAAATGCTAGAATAAACAGAATTTACCAGCTATTCAGCTATAAAAATTTTGATTTTGAAGCAGGTGACATGTTTCTCATTTCTAGAAGAAGCTGAGTATGCATCACTGACTCTCATTTAAAGGAAGACAAGATTACAGTTGTCTGCTTACATAGAGCAGGCATGCATGTTTAGGACAAATTTGATAACACAATAACTCGGGTAAAAGATTTCAAATTTAGTAACTTTCAGAAATTAAAATTGCCACTGACAAAAAAGAAGAAAATTGAGATTGACAAACCTTAAAATCCTTTTAACTATTATCGTGCCAATTCCCATTCCCTGTAAAGAAGGAATAACCTGGAAGGCACTGAACCACAATTATATGAATATAAATGGTAGTTAAGTATCTAACCTGAATGATATTTAATTCTACAAAAACAATATATTAGAAACAAATTTACTAATCTTTTGAAGAAAAAAAAAAGAAGCAAACGTACTAAGAAAAATGAAGGGGTATACAATCCAGAAGCCATAATACAGTCAATAACTTGGCCCTTTACCTTAAAAGTATACAACTTGAGATAGATATCCCAAAGTTTAAGTAGGGTAGCGTGGCTGGCTTACATCACAGAACAAATCTTCAAGCAATGCTCATATATATTTTTAAAAAGGATTTCTTAAAGAAGGGGTGTGTGTGTGTGAGGGAGAGACCAGAGAGGGAGGATATCAGGAACAATGAAGAGGAAGCATCTTTTATGGTTTACCAGCTAAATTCTCCATTTATAATTGTTCATTTCTATAACCTTTCTTCTCCCGAAGGGGAAAAGAAAAAGAAAAATCCCCCAAGAGGTTATCAAAGGATGTTAGGATGCTTGGTTAGTAGTTAATTCAACTCCACAATTTCCAAAGTATATTAATAGTACACAAATGAATTTACTGTATGGTAAAGGATCTTAAACAAGTACCATGACATCGTAGATGGATGCAGTCAATCCTAGATCAGAAACAGCACGGCCAAAGCCCACAAGCTGGCCGTTGGAAGGGAGGACGGGCATCACACTCTCCATCAAATCTCCAAGAACACCCCTTTTCATTTGCTTCTGCTGTTCTTGGTTTTGGATTTGCTTGGTGGTGTTAGTTATATTGACATGCTGAGGTTTGCAGAAGACTGAGACAATCGAACAACTGTGGGAGAGAGCAATTCGGAGCTTGTCCAAGTCCATGGCTTCTTCAACTATGCCGGTGTTGGGGTCAACCTCAGGGAATCGGTGGCAGGAGTGATTGCAACTACTGTACAGTTCACTGAGCTCTTGAAGATTAATGTGGGATGGGTCTGTTGATATGTGAATTGGCATCATTAATGGCGGCGGGTTTGATTTTAAGCTGCCAAACTCCCTTGAATTTGGGTTTGGGTTTAGGTTCTTTCTTCTACTTGTGCTGCTTATCCATCGCAATTCCATGGATTTGGATGGATAACCACCAGCACCACCACCCCGTATCTTTATTATCTGCATAGAAGTGGTGCTAGAAATAGCGGCAGCGGCAGCAACTGCCACCATCTCTTGTGTTTCTCTCCCCTTTTGTTGGATGACCTTATTCTTCGTCTATACATACATGGAACTGAAGAAGAAAAAATAGAGGAAGAAGCTAGACTGTGGCCGGGTGTCTTAGGTGGCTCTATGGTCTGTCCCCATTCCCCACCAATATATTATTACTTATTACAACTAACATATATATATTTTTTTTTTGGATAATTATTTTTACAACTAACATTATCTCCACGCAAACGCTGCCTACTTTTATTTTCATTGATTTTTATTCTATTTTTACCACACACATACTAAATAAATAAATAAAGTTAGAAAGACAGAGCCGGGAGTCTTCTAGTTTCCTTTCCTTAGGATGAGGATCTAAAACCACCAAAACAAAACCATCTCTCTGTTTTCACCCCAAAAAAAAGGTATCTTTTATTGCATTATAATGCCATGCATGGGTGGGTAGGCAGTTTTTATCAGTCTAGAGAATTATAGCCAGGTCCACTGCGGCAGCTCCCTACCCAGCACAGTTTGCTTCTGGTGCCTGTCAGCATCAGCTATACTGCTTTGACGTTGAAACCTCTCAACTCATTCTCCAACGCATGTGATGATGCTCGATGACCTGCTCCTGTTGAACACTCACAAGCCAGTCCTCAAGTGGAGGAGCTTCGCATAGTAAATTAGTAAATCTAATTCTCTTGGTTTTTTTTTTTTTTTTTTTTTCTGCAGTGGGGATTGCCATTTCAGGTGATATAGTCTGCTCTCTGCTCCTGAAAACAATATTCAGTCAAGGGTTGCGGTCCCATCTCCACTGGCTTGAACAAATCTCTACATTGGTTCTGTATCTAGATTCTAGAGCCTTCCCCATCAGCTATGACTTCCTTTTGACACACTCCCTTACCAGGATAATTAATGAGAACCAATTCCGCTCATGTAGTCAATGGCCTGACTGCTATTGAACCCTGTCATGACTTGAGAAGGTGGATGCCATTGCCATGAAGAGGACTGGAGGAAGCACTACTGTTTCTTGTGGACGTAGAGTCAGACTCTTGCATCCTCTACAACAAAGAAGCCTGCCCAGCTGTTTGTACAGTATTATCCACATTGATTTGCCTAATTTCTTTCCCCTTTCCTTTTAGTATCAATTGCCTCTCCCCTTTCCTTTCCCGTCCTTGTCGTTTGTCCTAACCAAAATTCTTGTATACAATCATACACTTGGCATAAAACAAAATGCTATTGCATTGCTGCACTACATGAACATGACATTAGTTTTGATTGAGTATTAAAACAAAATGTTACTACATTACATTGCGCCACATGACATATATAGAGTATATATTGAAAGTTGAAACCGCAAACAATCATAGTTTAGTAGATCATTTTTCTTATGCTCTAACCACTGAAAATATTTCCTTAACAACTTACAAATTCAGATTTATTTATTTATTTGTTGAAAAAGAAACATATAATAAAACTGTAGCAATAGAAGCAATATTAGTAGCTGTCACACAATTAAGAGATCCAGATTTAACACCTGGAGTGTACCAAACAGGACAAGGGAAAAGTAACACAAAGTACAAGAGAAACTACATTCCTGCCTCGCAACTTTGGTTGGAACCCACTTAAAGTTCGCCAACCCTGTTAGATCTTTTGAATTACAATCTGTACACCATTTCCAGGCTCTACAATCATTCTGTAAGAAGGAGAATGCCGATATCTTGGCGATAGAGAGAAAGTAAATTTGGAGATTATAAGGCAGAGGATAACTTTTAACTCAACCATTGCCAAGTTTCTGCCCAAGCACAAGCGAGGACCCACGCCAAATGGAATATAGACTTGAGGGAACTTGCAAGCTTTAGAAACGCCATCACTGAACCTCTCTGGCTTGAATTCATTTGCATCTGACCCCCAAATCTCAGGGTCCCGATGCAGAGTTGGTATCAGAGTCCATAAGCATATTCCCTTGGGTATAGTAACATTTCCAAGTTGGATCTCCTCAAGCGCCTCCCTTGAAACAAATGCCGCTGGTGGATATAAACGCAAAGCTTCTCGAATCACCATGGTTACCTGCAAGAAACAAACACCCTTTGTTAGTTAGGTAGATTAGATACCACTAGTGAGAAGAAGAATCCTATCTAGTTTTAAAACTGAGGCAGACAGCATTTGCATTGTATTTACAGTTTTCAGGCGGGAGACCGAGTCTGCATCTGGCAAGCTATCTCCGCAAACTTGAGCCACTTCTGTCCGAACACGAGATTGCCACTCAGGATGCAGAGCAAGTAGCATGAGGCACCACGAGGCGGCGACTGCAGTAGACTCATGGCCAGCAAAGTATATATTCTTGCAATTATCGACTATGAAGCGCTTGGATGAATCCTTACCAAGACTTTGATCGCTCAAGGACCCTTCCAGTATGAGGTGCAATAGATCCTTCTCTAATGAAGATGCCTCCTTGCATTGTCTTTCGCGCTCTTTCACTGTTTCCCAGATTAATGACTCTATCTCTCTCTCCAAACTAATGATCTCATTTTGCTTCTTCATTGGCACAAGTCTGCATTTGAATGAGTGAGAGAAAGAATGATTAACAATGCTGTAAAGAGCGGCATATAAGGTTTCTAAATTGTAATCATATATAGTTGAGACTTGAGACTTGACTGGGAGACAAAGGGTATTAAACTAAAGGCTGATTATAGAATGCTGAACTTTTCATCAATTGTTCTCCTAAGTGTAAATTAGCTCATATGTTGCAGAAGAATTAACCTTGTAAAGACGAAAGAGTTCCAGTGTCAGGTGCCCTGCCTCTGCCTCCTTGGGAAATAAGGCATTAAAAAGGAGACTAGTATAAAGTAGCAAGACATACTAAGTTTAGCTGATCAGCTCCAGGTAACCATTATTCAAGTTGTCTAATGTCCATAGCAAATTAAAGACGTACTAAGGTTTTCTTTTAGGAGCGAAGGTAATGGAAACTTGGAAAGAATTGAAGAGAGACGACTCTAACATATGTAATTGACTGATAGATGATTTATCTGAAACTCATCACAAGACAAGTGAAAAAGCACGTACCCATAGCCAGGAACTCCAAAAAGGAAGCTTTGCCTGGAAATGGCTGTTTGAAGTTTCCTAAGCTTGGAAAAAATCTGTTTGCCTTTAGAATAAGAGCTCCCAAAACAAGCTCTAGCGATGACATCTGCTGAGAAGCCCCTCAAATCTTCATCCACTCTAATGTCCGCCATCAGACCACTTTGTGCCTCAATGCAGTCTTCCCATTTTCTTATAAGAGGTTGTGTCGACTCCACCATTAGCCCAACCATCAACTGCTTAATTAGTCAGTCAATTCAGGTTCCATTTAATTTCCAAATCGTGTTTGTATTAAATGGAACGAACATGCCCAAGATTTTTAAATGCATTAATTGATTCATCGTTGCTGTGTGCACGTGAATTATTTTCAAGTGTTTTGACACAGACACACTACCTTGACCTTGTCCATGAAGAACTCCGGTGCAATTATTTTCCTCTGCTGTGCCCAAACGAGGCCATTGGATCTCAAAATGCCATTGCCGAGCATGGGTGATAGTGTCTTTGTTATATAAGAAGGCTTACCTAAATCCAAACTAATGCATTGGTTCAGTTCCTTCACTACCTCTGGCTGGTTCACATACAAGTGCTGTCTTGTCCCTGTTGAATACGTGTATATTGGACCTGCATTTTTCCCAAAATACAAATTGATATTCATTTGTGATGAGCAGATATTATATACACATGCAAATATACATTCATTACATGTATATATATATATATATATATATGTTTTTATGCAAATATAAATTTTAACTATTTAAAATTTTTAAATATCAAATAGGTAAAATAGATATTAAAATGTTAAAAAAGATAGTAAATTATTATTAATTATATTCAATAGCCTAATTTAATGAATATATTTTATTTTTAAATGTAATTATGAACAAAATAAAAATATCATGACACAAAAAATATTTTAAATGATTTAAAAAATCAAATAAGTGAATTTTTTTAAAAAAAATTTTAAAAAATCAAAATCTTGTATCAACCAGTAAAGACCGATACGTACCGATATTGACCGATATTGATCGGTACGGGCCGGTATGACCGGTACAGGCCATTATAACCTATACAGGCCGGTATCAAAACCGAAACGGAACTAAAGATTGCATATACCAATTTAATTATAAACTGAAATGTACCAATTAATACCACCGGTATCGAAACGATACCGAAAACCATGACTTGAAGACGATTAATGCTATTTTATCAGAATCATGGCTTTGCTGTCATAGGTTGCTTGCTTTCAAATACTGGTACTCATATTTGCAGAAAAGATTAAATATCTTGTATACAAGAATCTTGTCTAGTCCCAATCATACAAATATTACTACTTCAAGTCCTTGTCACCCACCCCTGTCTGTCTGGTTTTCCTTTCCACTTTTCACCATATGAATTTATATTTATGCCATAACAATCTACAATCAATCATCTCATTAAAAATAAAATTATAAGTTAATAGCACCAATGATCTCCAAATTATAGGACATATTTTATATTGATCCCTAAACTTCAAAACGTATCAAATTGGTCCTTGATTACAAGTATCATAACAAATTAGCTTTTTCGTTATCTTTACTGTAACAATCAGCTTAGTGACACGTGTCACCAGCTGATTGCTCCAATTTGCCTCTTCATTTTTTTTCTTTTTTTCTTTTTCATTTTTTCTTTGATTTCTTTTTATAAATAAATAAAAAGAAAAAATAATTCATATTATAAATTAAAATAACTTTTTAAAAATATATTAATTTAAAAAATATAAAATATTTATTTACTTTAATTTTATAAAAAATATTTTTAATTTTTTCGTTTCTTCCTCTCTTTTTTGTTGTTTTTCTCTTCTTTATAAATAAATATTAAAAATTAAATAATAATTTACATTATAATTTAAATTAATATTGTAATAATCAAATAATTGAAAATTTTATAAAATTATTTATTTACATTAATTTTATAAAAATATTTTTTTTCTTCATTTTCTTCATTTTTATCTTCTTTATAAACCAATACAATATATATAAGTATATTATATTTTAAATTAAATTAACTTTCTAAAAATTAAATAATTTATAAATATAAATTTTTTATTTTTTATTTATAAGTTTTTTATTTTTTCCCTTCTTATCTTTTTCATTTTTCTCTTGTTTGTAAATAAATAATAATTCATACAATAATTTAAATTAATTTTTAAAATATAAAATATTTTATTTACATTAATTTTATAAGAAAAGAGGAAAAAAAAAAGAAAAAAAAAAGAAAGAAAAGGAAAATAAAAAAGTAAAAAATATATTTTTAATAAATGAATGTAAATAAATATTTTATATTTTATAATTATAAATTATTCAATTTTTACGAAATTAATTTATTTATAAAAAGAAAGAAAAAAAGAAGAAAGAAGAAAAAGTAAAAGTAAAAGAAAAAGTAAAAGAAAGAATATTTTTTTATAAAATTAATGTAAATAAATATTTATATTTTATAAATTATTTAATTATTAAGAAATTAATTTAAATTATTATTTATCTTTTGTATTTATTAATGTTTTTATTTTCTCATTTTCTTTATTATTCTTTATAAATAAATACAAAAGATAAATAATAATTTAAATTAATTTTTTAATAATTAAATAATTTATAAAATATAAATATTTATTTATATTAATTTTATAAAAAAAAATTTACATTTATTTATTAAAAAATATCAAAGAAAAAATAAAAAAAAATAAAGAAAAAGAAAAAAATAAAGAGAAATGTGGTGCAATCAGTTAGTGACACGTGTCTCTAAGCTGATTGCTATAGTAAAGGTAACAAAAAAGCTAACGGAAATGACTAATTTGTTATGATACTTGTAAGTAAGAAATAATTTGATACGTTTTGAAGTTTAGGGACCAATATAAAATATGCCCTATAGTTTGGAGACCATTGGTGCTATTAACTCTAAAATTATTTATATTTATTTTTAAAAAAAATTAATAAGATAATATTATATAATTTACTGACAGTATATAAACATATATACTGTCAATGCATCAAATATAAACTCATCAATTATCTATCTACTATTATTATTTTTGAGTCATTAAGATATTTTTGAAGGATTTATATTTAATGCATTGTCAGTGTATAGATCTATACATTGACAATGCATCTTAAGATTGCTACTTATTAAAATTTAAGTTATAGGATTAGAATTATGATTAAAGTTAGGGTTTTTAGAGTTTTGTGATTAGAGATTAGTTTTTTTAATGAAATGTTATTGTAGGATTCATTGTCAGACCTATACATTGACAGGGCATCAAATACAAACCTATTTTTGAAATGGATTTATATTTGATGCACTGTCAGTGTATAAGTTTATACACTGACAGTACATCCTACGGTGTCACCTGTCGAGTTAGGAGTTAGTGGTTAGGGATTAGGAGTTAGGGGTTAGATTTAGTGATTAGTTTTTTAATGAGGTGTCAATGTAAAATTCATTGTCAGTGTATAGACCTATACACTAACAATGCATTAAATACAAACCTTTTTGAAATGTTCTAGGAATAATTTTGTCTTTTTCAGTTTTAAGCTTTTTTTTTTTTAATTTTATTTTAAGTATAATTTTGTCCTTTTTAGTTTTAATTTTTTTATGAATTTTTTTTATAAAAATAATGTATTTAAAAAAGTTGATTTGCATGATAACTCACGAATTAATTTAAGATCCCTACCCGATTCGTTTTCAAAAAAATAAATTAAAAATAAATCATTTTATTATTTATTTTTAATTTACTTTTAAATGATATATTTAAAAAGATTGATCCGCACGTTGACTCGCACGTCGATTTAAGATCCACATCCGATCCGTTCGAGAAAAAAATATTTTTATTAAGTTATTTTAGTTATTTTTTTATCTTTTTATTTTATTTTTAAATTAAATATTTAAAAGGGTTGGTACACATATTGACTCCCAAGTTGATTTAAGATTCGTACTCGACCAGTCCAAAAAAAAAATTAAAAAAGAACAAAATTATTAATTACTTTTAGATGATATATTTAAAGGAGTTGATCTGCATGTTGACTCGCGGATCTATTTAAGATCCATACCCGATCCGATCGAAAAAAATTTATTTTATTAATTATTTTTAGTTTTAAGTTTTTTTTTTTTAAATGATGTATTTAAAAAGGTTGGTCTCCACGTTGACTCGCAAATAGATTTAAAATTTGTACCTGATCCGTTCAAGAAAAAAAAGTTAAAATAAAAAATTATTTTATTAATTATTTTTATTTTAATTTTAAATGATATATTTAAGAGTTGACCCATATGTTCACTCGCAGATCGATTTAGTTTTTTTAATTATTTTATGAATTAAAAAAGAAAGGATTGGCCCATGTTTACTCGCGAGTCGATTTAAGATTCGTACCCAACCCGCACAAAAACAATTGATTTTATTAATTATTTTTTTAAAATGATATATTTAAAGAGGTTCATCTGCACGTTAACTCACAAGTCGATTTGGGATCCGTACTTTGACCTGCTCAAAAAAAAATTAAAAAAAAAATTATTAATTATTTTTAAGTTTTTATTTTTAAATGATGTATTTAAAGGAGTTGGTCTGCCATTGCCTTGCGGATCGATTTAGGATCCGTACGCGATCCACACAGAATTTTTTTTAAAACAAAATTATTTTATTAATTAGTTTTTTTTTATCTTTAAATAATGTATTTAAAAGGATTAGTCCGCGCGTTAACTCGCGAGTCGATTTAAGATCCGTACCCATAAGAGAAAAAATTTTAAAAAAGTATTTTATTAATTTTTTATTTTTATTTTAAATAATGTAATTAAAGGGGTTGGTCTGTACGTTGACTCGTGGATCGATTTAGAATTCGTACCCAATCTATTTGAAAAAAAAAATTAAAAAAATAAAAAAATAAATCTACTGCTAACCTATGTGAGAAAATTGATAATAAAGAAAAATAAAATACAAATTATAATTTTATTTTCTTATTTATTATTTTTTACCTCTTATAAATAAAAATATACAATATATAATAAGATCTAAATATTTTTAAAATATATATAAATAACATTTAAAAAAAATTATTTGTATTACAAATTTATAAATAAACAATTATAACAAATTTAATTTTCATAATTAATAAAATATTATTATATTAATATAATTATAATTATAATTTAAAAATAAAAATAAAATTTATTATTTAATAAAATATAATTTAAAATTAATTTTTTTTATTGATTAATTAAATTTTTTAAAAAAAATCCGAAAAAAGCGGAGAATTAATTATAGTTATATATACAATTCAGAGATCCCAGGATGTTAGTTCTCAGAAGTAAAGATTATCCAATTTACAAATATATTATATTGTAAGAGAGAAAGCTTTTCATCATATATATATTGTAGAGTAATAAGCCCCCAAGAAAGGAAAATTAGATTTAAGGCAGTGATGTTTTGAGCACATCACATCAGTAGCCTGTTTCCGTTTTATGTTCACACAGATTTTTGAAATTGAAAATGCACACGAAAAAGGAATGACTGATATAATCTGATGTAGCATATATATATATATATATATATATATATATATATGAGATAAGGCGATGGTAAAGTGATAAAAGAGAATGGCAGAGAGTTGTAAAAGGTGTGAAAATTTTGCAGAAAGATCCAAGTTCATGATATATTTCTGGCTACAAGTAAAAGGCGAAAAGCAAAGAAAGAGTTACCTATATAGTTAGCTGCATATAGCAAATGGTTTGATCTCTTATGGTGTTATTATATTCAGCATAGCAGTAGTAATATTGAACAAAGTTGCACTAGTACTATAGATGAACATACATATATATATATATATATATATAATGAAGTAAAAGAAAGAAGATGTTATGAGAATGAGAGGAAGGGTGTTACCGAATTTCTTTCTCCACTGGACGAAATATGGGAAGAGAGAGGAAGTATAGTCGTGCGCAACAATTTCAGCATTATTAGGAGTGGAGCTGAGGCTGAGGGCTTGCAATTGGATCTTCTGCATCTCAGGGAGGTTACCGTATATAAAAGAAGGTGATGGACCTTTGATACCCTGCATCCACAGCTTCCTCCTCAGCCTTTCCAACTTGATGAACCACATGGTGTTATAGAGATGAACCAAGAAGCAAACCACTCCCATAAGAGCAAGAGAAGAGATCACTTTTAGAGTCAATGACAGGGTAAGGTAGCCCTCCATCTTCTTTCTTTCTTTCTTTCTGGAACTCAAAAGAAAAAAAGATTTTATTTTTATTTTTTATTAGTGTAATAGAAGGAGAGAGAGAGAGAGAGAGGAGGCCGGGGTCATACTTATACATGAATGAATGTGGCGGAAGCATATGATATGGGCTTCTATTTAGAGCAAGCAAGTAACTGAGTAAGTAGAGTAGTAGGCATTTAGCAGGAAACAAGGGGTGAAGGACGCGCATGACATTTGCACATTCACACATATTATTCTGCCAAGATATATGATTGGACGCAATGGACTGACCGTTGAAAGACCTCGACAGTCGACGACACCAAGGTTATTGGGAGATTGAAGGTGGAGATAGGGACATACCCATTATTATATATATATATATATGTGAACTTGTTGCAATTACTTTCTATTACTACTTACTATTGTTTTCTACGTGTACACTTTTCTTCCCCGAGTGACAGTAAAACAACAGTACTAAACTAAACTACTAATCAAGTCAGGAGTCCTGACAACCTTAATCGTGCCACGTTGATTACAGGGAATTAAGAAGGATCTCCGTTGAAGGATTCAAATGAAATTAATCATCATCGCACAAATGTCTGAGGATGGTAAACGTAGTAATATTGAGAGTTACATTTGTATTGGAAAAAAGGGAAGAAAAAAAAAACCCACATGGGATAATGCAATGCCGACAATTGGGGTCAACAGTGAGTGGATGGGCTAATATTTCTAGTATAAGAAATTAAGAAATATATAGCTTTCTCTGTATCTGTCCCGGGTTTAGTGAAAAACTGGAAATGAAATAATGAAATTTGTGTGGTCCTAAGGCGACGAAATTACGTCCATCTTCCTGAATGGATGCTCTGAGGACCACCACCACCTAATTAGTATAATAGATTTCCTTTTGTACTCCAAAATTGTACAGTAAAGTAGTAATAATCCTTGACTACAATTAGTGCTTTGCCTCAGGGTCAGGGTCAGGGGCTCAGGGCCAGGGCTACCTCTACCTCAGTTCCTTTCAAAATCTACTCTATCTATATGTCATATCTCTAGGATAAGTCACATCTCGCATGGTTGTGGGGCTTTGCTAGCTCAGCTAAGCGTAGCTAGTCATCGATAAACCAGCATGCACAACCTTTAGGCTTTAGCAACTAATTAAAAGACTAATCTAAAATTTATATCTATCTATACCTACCCATTAAAAAAATCCCTTAATGATTAGTGTTTGACATCTGTCAAGTTTTATTTCTTAACAGATGACAGTTTTTTTTAAGTTTATATTAATTTATACCTTATTAATAAAAATAATTTTCTAATGGGATTTTAGCTTAAAGTTCCTTAACCTGACATGTGTTGTATTTTTTAATTTTTAATTTTTTTAAAATGATATATTTATAAAAATTGATTTGCACGATGATTTTTAAATTGATTTAAGATTCATATTTGATTCGCTCAAAAAAAATATTTTATTAAATATTTTTATTTTACTTTAAAGTTTTTATTTTTATTTTATTTTTAAATAATGTATTTAAAAGGGTTGATTTATACGTTGACTCGTGGATCGATTTAGAATTCGTACCCGACCCGCTCGAGAAAAAAATTTTAAAAAAATTATTTTATTAATTATTTTAATTTTATTTTTAATAATGTTTTTAAAAAAGGTTGGTCCGTATGTTGACTCGCGAGTCGATTTAGGATCTGTATCCGACCCTCTATAAAAAAGTTAAAAAAAAAAAACTAATTTGCTACTAGCCCGTGTGAGAAAGCCAATCTAACGAGAGAATTAAATATAAATCATAATTTTATTTTAGGTATTTTTTTTACTTGAATAATTAAATATGCAAAATAAAATATAAAAATGTGTTAATAGTTCATTATTTGACAAAAAAAATATAAAAAATGAACTTGCTGCTAACCTATATGAGAAAATCGATCCAACAAAAAAATAAAATAAAAATCATAATTTTATTTTTTTACCTCCTATAAATAAAAAACATATACTATACAATAAGGTCTAAGTATTTTTTTAAATGTATATAAATAACACTTAAAAATACATTTGTATTACGTAATTTATAAATAAACAAATTTCATAGATTTAATTTTCATAATTAATAAAATAAAATAAAATTATATTATTATTATTATTACAATTTAAAAACAAAAAATTTAATTTAATTTATTATTATTATTAATACAAAATTATAAAAAAAATTGAAAGAACCCCGACGAAGCGGAGAACTTAATTCTAGTTTATTTTATTTTTATCTATACCTATCCATTAAAAAGAAAAAAATCTCCTAATAGGGTTAGTGTTTGACACTTGTCAAGCTTCATTTGCTTGACAGGTGACAAAAAAAATTTTAATTTGTTTTATTTTTTAATGATATATTCAGAGGGATCGATCCGCACGTTGATTCACAGATCGATTTAGGATCCGCACTCGATCCACTTGAGAAAAAAATTCAAAAAAAAAAAAAAAATTGTTGCTAACCAGTGTGAGAAAGTCTGGAAAATCCTATAAGGGCACGTGATCAGTTTTTTTTTTTTTTCTTTTAGAGTTTTAGTTTATTTTTTATTATTTTAGTTTTAGTTTTTATAGTTTTATGAGTTTTTATAGTTTTTGTTTTTTAGTTTATATTAATTTATTTTATTTTATTTTATTTTTAAATGGTATATTTAAAGGGATTGATCCGAACGTTGACTCGCTGGTTGATTTAGGATCCATACTCGACTCGCTCAAAATTTGTTTTTTAAAAAAAAATGAACTTACTGGTAATTAGAATGAGAAAGCTGATCAATCGAGTTAAATAGAAACCATAATTTTATTTTAGTTTTTTTATTTGAATAATTAAATATGCAAAAAAAATATAAAACTGAGTTAGTAGTTCATTAATTAACAAAAAAAAAAAAACTTAATGCTAACTTATGTGAGAAAGTCAACCCAACGAGAGAATAAAATACAAACAACAATTTTATTTTATTGTTTTTCATTTATTATTTTTTACTTCTTATAAAAAAAATATACGCTATACAATTAGATCTAAATATGTTTTAAAAGTGCATATAAATAACAATTGAAAGTGCATTTGTATTACATAATTTATAAATAAACAATTTTCATAATTAACAAAATATAATTATATTAATATTATTAAAATTTTAAATAAAAATTAAATAAATAATTATTATTTAATAAAATTTAATTTTTATTTATGATTGTTACTTCTTATATATAAAAATATACACTATACAATAAGATTTAAATATGTTTAAAAAATACATATAAATAACAATTTACAATGCATATGTATTACATAATTTATAAATAAATAATTATCATAAATTTAATTTTTATAATTAAAAAAATATAATTATATTAATATTAAAAAATAAATCAATAATCATTATTTAATAAAACTTATTTTTTATTAAGTAATTTAAAAAATTACAAAAAAAAAATTAAATTGTTTTAAGTCTTCACACCTGTGTTTTTTTTTCTGTGTTTTTTTTAACACTAACGGGTTAGGCTCCCGTCTATTCGGACACTCCAATATTTTGCAATATCACTTTAGATGATAGCCGCGTAACTTAGTTGATTTTAAACGGTCAAGATTAAACTTAAAACTTTTACACTTAACGTTGTTTTATATAAATTTTAATATATTTATGTTATATTCATGTTATTTTTCATGTCATGTTATATTTTAATTATTTTTTTATATATTTTATCTCAATTTATCTCATATTTTGTTCATATTATTTTTTTACGTGTTTAAAATATTATAAATTTATATAAATTTTTACACGTTAATAATTCGTTTTATTTATATTTTGACACATTCGTGTATTCATGTCGTGTTCATATAACTTTTTGTTTCGTGTTTTAAATATTTTTTCTATATGTTGTATTCGTGTTATATTTCAATTCATTTCATATTTTACATAATTTGTCATTTTAATTCAATTTTTAAAAAAAATTGTGTGTTTATGTCGTATCTCAATTCATAATATATTTTGCATAATTTATCATAATAATTCAATTTAGATAAAAAATTATGTGTTCGGATTTATCATAATTATTTTTTAGTGTTTTCAAAATATTATAAATTTATGCAAATTTTTGCGCGATAATAGTTCGTTTTATGTAAATTTTGACACTTTCGTATATTCGTGTCTTGTTCATATTATTTTTCGTATCATGTTTTAATTATTTTTCATGTTGTGTTTATGTCGTGTCTCAATTCATCCCATATTTTACATAATTTATCATAATAATTCGATTTTAACTCTAAATTTATTTACTCAAAATATTAAAATATAAAACATTATTTAAATAAATAATAATTATTTAATATAATTTAAGTTAAATTTATTTATTAATTATTAATTTAATTAAAAAATTATAAATATTAAAAAAATCTTCTAATGAAACGAGAAAAGAATTCTAATAATAATAATAATAATAATAGTATTACAGCTAAAATAGTAATCATATGGAGACTATAAATGAAGGCAGAGATGGAAGCAAGGGACGGGAGAAGGCAGCGGGTCTTAGCTTTGGCTTGCTCCGCCTCTGATTATCAAAGCGCCGCGTGGCTCTATAGTTCCTAAGTGCATATAGGGCCACATGTTGATTATGCATTACACATATCTCATAACTCAACTGGTTTCAAGTCCCAATCGTCCTTGATTTTCTTAGAACAAGTTTTATTTATGATAATTTTCATTAACTATATTAATATTAATATTAAAAAAGTTTTCATATGATTAACTTTATTTAATTTTGAGTTTGTTCCAATGGTTTCAAGTCCCAATGGCTCTATATGATTATTATTATTTTTTAATATTAATTTTAATTAAAAAATATAATTATATTAATATTAAAAAAGTTTTCATATTTAATTTTTATTGAGGGGAGATATTCAAAACTTTTTTCCATTAGACATTTTAAGTTTAACTTTATTCTGATCCCTATTCATCTCCGTCTGCTCCTTTCCACTTTTGTTATCCTATATATCTTCCTATTGCTTATCTGTCACCCGATATCAAGACTTTTGAGGATTGCCTTGCCTAACTCTTCCTTTATTCTTTCTTACTTATAATCTCATTATTAGAGTAGCACGACAGTAGCTAGGGCTGTTCACTATTCGGTTTTAACTGAATTAACCGTCCGAAATTTAATTCGATTCGGTTAACGGTTAAAAGTTTTGAAGAATTTCGGTTTTTGGTTAATTCGGTTCGGTTAAGCGAAAATGACCGAATTACACGAATTAACCGAAATTCTTCAAAACGGCATTATTTTATGCGTTTAGATAAAAAAAATAAATTAATTTATATATTAAAAAATTTAAAAATTATATATTTTTTTTATTGGTTGGACTTGGATGGATAATTTGGATACAAAATCATGTAAAAAAATAGGTTAGCAAAATAAATTTCTTATTTATTTCGGTTAATTCGGAAACCGACCGAATTAACCGAAATA
This sequence comes from Fremontodendron californicum, assembly GCA_030761205.1. Classification (NCBI taxonomy): domain Eukaryota; kingdom Viridiplantae; phylum Streptophyta; class Magnoliopsida; order Malvales; family Malvaceae; genus Fremontodendron; species Fremontodendron californicum. Next base: position 66,014 of record JAULJL010000054.1, on the reverse strand, counting down.
ATTTCGGTTCGGTTAATTAACCGAACTAACTATTCGGTTCGGTTAACGGTTAATAGAAAAATAATTTCGATTAATTTGGTTATGGGTAATTCGGTTCGGTTATTAACCGAATTAACCGAATGAACACCCCTAACAGTAGCTCCTACAATCCTACCCTTAATTATAAAAAGCCAAGCCAACCTCCAACAAGTTTTATCACAAGATCAAAATGCATGTGGAATTAATTCTATATTTATTAGTGTAGACACTGAATTTTATCCGGATTATAATTTGAATTTTATTTTTGAAATAAACCAAAAAAAAAAAAGAAAGAGAAAATCAGAAAAAAGGATAAATTTGAAATTAATCAAAAAAAAAAAGAGTTTGGGTTGAAATCAAATTCTTCTTTGGATTGAACTTGGACTCTAAAAAGTGTGATTGAAACAAAAAATCTTTCTTGATCAGATTAAAGACTCCTAACCATATTAAAACTAAAATTTCTTTCCTATATAATGAACCCAAGCCTCAACCACAAAGGATCATCAGAGAAAATATACAATTTTCGAAAAAAATGAGCAAGATCAGTAAAAATAATAATAATATTTTTTTGGTGAATTTCGAAAATTTTGATTCTTAGTGCTAGGAGTTGTTTCGAAGAGTGTTTAGTAGTTGAAAATCTTGGTTTTAATTAGACAAAGCTTGGCTTGAAGTTTGGTGATCGTTCGACGGCCAACGAAGAAAATCAGAGAGGTTGAAGTTGCGAGTTTCAAACTCAGATCTAGGATTATCGGGTTAGATTCGGAAAAAACTAAGTTGATTTTAGGAAATAGGAGATCGAAAGAAATTTTTAGAGATTTTTTGGGATTTTTCTGAGACCGAAAATTTTCTGAGTTTGTTCTTGGTGTTTTGAAGAAGAAGAAGAAATTGAGAGAAAATAAGATGATTTGTTTTTTTTTAGAAAGGTAAAAGAAAGTGAAACAAATTTTTTTTTTTGACTTTGTATGGGAACCAGTAACGGGTCGGGTCGGCCCACGCGCGGCCCGCGCCTGGGCCTGACCCGTTTGCTAGGTTGTTATGTTTTTTTTTTCTTTGTTTCCTTTATTTATTTCCTATATTATTTTCTTTTTGCTTCTATTTCTTTTATTATTTCTTTTAGGAATATTTTTTAGATTATTATTATTTATTATTATTATTTATTATTTATTTATTATGACTAGTGGTAGTTTTTTTAGTTTTTTTTTTGCAGGTTTATTTTGTGAGCTAATTTTTAATTATTTATTATTAGATACTTATTAACTGTTATTATTTTATTTTTATATTATTATATTATTACCATGATATTTTAGTGTATTTTTATTATTATTGACTATTAATTTATTTATTAATAAGATTAGATTAATTTTTAATTGAGAATTAATTAATTTAAAATTAATAAATTGAGATCTTTTCCAATGATGAAATTCGAAGAGATCACGAACGGTGGATTTCTGAAAAATTTCTAGGTGAGAAAATTCTCTTAAAAATTCGCCAGAATGAATGGAAGGATTTTTTAAAGAGATTATTTTCGATATCAATAAAGGTCAAATTTTTTTTTTTTTTTAAATAATTAATTTTCAATGTCTCTTTCTCAAAATAATTTTCCATAATAAATGCTTAATTAAAATTGAATGATAAATTAAGATTTTTTCCGATGATGAAATTCAAGAAAGTCACGAACGGTTGACTTTTAAGAAATTTCTAGGTGAGAAAAATTCTCTTAAAAATTCTCCATAACGAATGGAAGAATATTCTAAGGGATAATTTTCGATATTAAGATCAGAATTTTTTTTTCGAACAAACATTAATAAAATGTGGATTAATTTTGGAAGATTAATTTAAGAGAAATAACTTTGTTAAATAATCTAACTTTTTCGATGACGGAGCCTCTTCAATAGAACGAATGGTTGCTTTTGGATACTCTCAAGGTGAGAAAACGTTTTTTAGTAATTTCTCCAGAATGAATGGAAGGAAGACCTAAAAAAATGATTTTCGAGATTTCTAATTTTAATAATTAAAATGAAGATAGGATAGACAAGACCATTTAATTAAGACTTTTTAAGTATCACAAGACTAATTAGGTATTATCTCTTAGATAGGCGTTGTGAGGGTGCTAATACTTCCTCACATGTAACCGTACTCCCGAACCTAGTTCTGATAAGTAGGCCAGAACCTATTCTTTCTAAGGTGCCTTAGTCAAGCTTAGGATTACTTTAAAAGGGATAGATTCATATAGGTGACTAATCACACCTAGATTAGATGATTAGTGACGACTCCATTGATTTGTGTCTAGCATGCTGAATTCGCATTTTGCACGTTATGATAGTTTGGCGACTCCACTAGGAACATTAGAGAGTCGAGCCATAGATTAGTCTTGTGATACCTTAGGTTTTAAATATTGGTCTTTAAGTGTTTAATTTTTATATTTTTGTTTTTATTTTTATTTTTGATTTTGATTTTATTATTTGAGATAACTCTTGTTTCTTATACATTGGTGGGAAATAGAAGGTTTGAATGTTCCTTCGCACACACGACACATTGCATATCATAAAGCCCTATACTCGGGCTTGTCCCTTTTAGGAGGGGGTAAAGTACCTACGCCTTTGAAGGGTGATAACCTCCGCAACGGCTAGCGAAACACCTTCAGAGTGTAAAGTACTAAAGTTTTAGAGAGGTGATAACCTCCGCAACAACTTTGGAAAATACTCTCACCCGAATTGAACCCTTTCGGTTAGAGCCTATAATGGGTGAGGAATGGAGTGCCTTACTCATTCTACATGGATGGATGATGTTGAGGAGCAATTTGGGGACCTTTTTAGCTTGGTCAAGTATCCTAAACCCAGCATATAAACAACACTTAAGTGGCCAAACTTTAAGATAGAGCCATGTCCATCCTTATATAGAGGAGAACCCAAACTTAGGACACACGAAGGGACACTTCTTACCCTATACTTTTTCATTAACATGATGTTAAATGCTTGTTTATCTTACACATTTGTTTTGCTAATATGCTCACTATGATGATGCAGTGCTTACACATGTTGTTGTATTTTTATCTTTTCATAAGTTTGTTGATATACTATCTAACTGTTTGTTTCTTTCTTTTCATACATCATGCATCTTCATAAAGTCATCTTGCCACATAACGGTCTAGATAAAAAGAATGTCCACTAAATCCATGGAAAACCTGACAATCCCAAGCGTGAGTCTACCAGTAGTTTGAAGCTTAGATCTGAAGCAATCCAGCAAAGTACAGGAGATTGCCTTCCAGTCGGGTATGTCTCTACTCTTCCCGAGAAAGTTCACATGAATCTGGCACAGAACAACCTCGAAGGTTTGATCAGTATTTGGCATTCTTGGGATGAAACTCGACAAGAGGCATTCAGACAAAAATATGGGATCTGGCTTTGCTCCTATCTGTCGAAGTCGATAATAACTTGGTAAGGGCCATGAAAAGTTTTGGGACCCATCACACAGGTGCTTCGTGTTCAATGAAGTAGATATGGTTCCAACTATAGAAGAATATTCAGCATTACTTCGTTTGGACCCTCCTAATCCGGACAAAGTTTACTGGAAGAACAAGACAGGTTATCGGAAGAAGTTAGCAAAGATCATAGGAATCAGCTTGATAGAAGTTGACAAAATTGTGAAGACAAAGGGTAAGAGCACTGGTATTCCATGGAGTTTTCTTCGAAACTTCATTGTCAAACACCCAGATGATGATAAAGGTCTGGAGGTGATGGCTTTGGCTATCTACGGACTTGTGGTTTTCCCAAAGATATTGGGATTTATTGAAACAACTGTGGTGAATTTCATGGACCAAGTTCAACACCAGATCAATACGGCTCCAGCTATATTAGCCGAGACTATCAGGTCACTGAATCACTACAGGAGAAATGGAAAAAGATGTTTCATCAGATGTTTACAGTTGCTCTACATCTGGATGAAAAGTCATTTTGAGTGCCATTAGTTGAAGTTTCGAAAGCCATACTTCACCACTAGCATCCCTATCAAGGAGTTCTGTGAGAGTACATGGCCTGAATCAAGGTCAAAAGAAGACTGGGTAATGATGTTACGAGAAGTTACAAGCCGACAAGTGATTTGGAAAGCACCATGGATGCCCCATGGATTAATGTTATTTAACTGCGGTGATCAAACTTGGGTTCCTCTCTTAGGACCTTGGGCTGTCGTTAGCTACTCTCCCATCATGGTATGGAGACAGACAGGGTATAAGCAGTTCATACCAATGACTCACAGACTTAACCAGGTGGATTTCTCTTATTCAGATAAAGGGGTTATCAACAGGATAGAGGAACTCACAAAGGCTTGGAAATTAACGATTAGAGTTGAAGGGGGTAGTATCTCATGGAACACTACTCCTGAATACTCTGTGTGGCAGGCAAGAAGAGCAAAAGATGTTGTGATTCCTTGTAAAAGAAGTCCAGATGGTCCAGCCAAAGTTATAACCTCGGATCCTATGTTGAGGATAGAAAAGGCTAAAAAGAAGCTACAATAAGAAAAAGATGAATTGGGAGAAGAAAACCAGAAACTGCAATCAAGAATAGAAGAGTTAGAAGGGGGTTTGAACAAAGAAAAAAGCAAGGCCAAGAAACTTCGATTAAAAGTTCGAAAGTTGGTGAACAGTTTAGTGGAAAGAGATGGCATTATTCAGAAACTTACCGAAGATGGTGACACTTTGAAAGAATCCTTGACAGGTATGGAAAAGAATTATAAGCTTTTGACTACTGAGGTCGGACGCCTAGAAGAAGAAAATGGAGAGTTATTGTTTGATCAAGAAAGGAAGACAGCTGATTGCTAAGAATTGGTTATCGAATTAATGAACTTGAAAGAAGAATGCTCGCAACTCCGAGATGCGGACTCTAAAAAGAAAAATCTTCTGGAGAATATGTTTGACCATTTCGATGTGGCATCCCGCAAGGCAGAAGACATATATGATAGAATCATGGAGATTAAGACGAAAGTACATCCGTTCCATGAAAACGGCCAGCTCATATTCAAACTTTTTGATGAAGCTCAATCTAATTACCGTCAAATTATCAAGTTCCTTTGGAGACTTTAGGATTTTAGATTTATGTTTTTAGGATCTTTTGTAAGAATTTTCATATTTTCATGCTTTAGGACCAGTTGAAGTTTTTTATTTTTATGTTTTTAGGATCTCTTTGGTTTTTAGGATTTCTATGGATTTGATAATTTTATTTATAAGATTCTTTTTATCTACATTTGTTATATGGCTGGTGTTCTTTCATACATCTCATCCATATGTGCATAAACATCATCAGTTTAGTTTTAAATTTTAAACATATCATCCTGATTTAAGAAATTTTGATAAAGGTTCAAGGATAGCTCGACAGTCGAAATCTTCGAGACAGTCTTCTCGTCACTCTTACAATACCAAATCAAGAGTTAGAGAAATGGCCAAACAACACACGCCGGAGGAAGTCCAGTTCTAGGAATCGTGCCAAAACTATTCACAGGTTTTTGTGGACCTACCGTGGGTAAGGAAATACAAGTCTGGAGTATCCCTGAACGGATGACAATCATGTACCATTCTGCCGATGGATTCATTGCTTTACCAGGAGGTCTGGGTACATTGGAAGAAATAGCTTGCGTGGCTTCTTGGTCATCTTTGGTCACAAATAAGAAACCCATTGGTTTGCTTAATATTAATGGTTATTTTAGTAATTTGCTTTCATATTTAGATAATGCTGTGGAAAATGGATTCATGTTTTCAGAGGCAAGGAGAACCATAATTTCTGCTACAACCATTGAAGATTTACTCAAAAAGCTCCAAGCTTACGAGTATTTACCTGCTACGGTTGTTTCGCAAACGCTCGGAAAAAGAAAAAGAGATATGGACGAGCAAGGAGTGGATTGCACTCTGTCTTTGTGACATTATCTAACATTTTGTTTGTTGTGTCTCAGTTATAATAAGTGGTTAGCAACCTCTGCAGGTAATATCTCCTAAATTCTACCTTTAGTAGGGGGTAAGGGACATATTTTGCTAATTTAAAAAAAAAAAAAAAAAATTTGATGTGTTTTAAGCCATTTAGAAGTATTCATTCTGAACAAGGTCTGAGTAAGGGAGACTTGAGACATACCTTGTCAGTTTGATTTCTTCTTTCAAAAAAAAAAAAAAAGTTTGTTGTGTTTTAAGCAATTTAGAAGTATTCATTCTGAACAAGGTCTGAGTAAGGGAGACTTGAGACATACCTTGTCAGTTTGATTTTAATCTTTTTATGTTTACTTGTTAATTTTTGTTTAGTATTTTAGGATTATTTAGGTTGCATGAGTTTGTTTTGTTTTGAGTCTTAGTTATTCCTATTCTTATGTTATTAGTTCTTTTCTCTTACACATGATTCTTTCATTTGGGTTAATAGACTTACATTGAGGACAATGTAAGAATTAAGTGTGGGGGGAACGATTTAGGATTTCTTTTATTTTTGTCTACTATTTTTTTTATGAGTCTTTATTATTATTATTATTATTTTAATGTGTTCTAGTTCCTTTTTAATACAATGATGAGATATGAATTGCATAAGTCTAAAACAGATTTATTAGTGAGAAGATTTTCATGAGAATTGAGCTTGATGTCAACCTTTTTATGAGCCAATGTTAATATGATATGTTGATTGAGAAAGAAGCATGTTTAGATTTAATCTGACTTGTATAATCATCCTTGTGAGTTTTTGAGCCTATAATGATTGATGCATTATACAAATCAATCTAATTTCTTTCTTGAGTGCTCTTATGATTACATGATTCTCTAGAACTTGCTTTAAACCGTTTGAGACTATATTGATACATGTGACAACATGAATATGATAGAGGCATTAGGATTATAACCAGAGCCAAACAGCCATCCATTATTAATGTTCTAAGAGAACATCCCCACTAGTGAGCCAATTTGAGCCTACATTAAATATGCTATTTTATTGGTAACCAGAACTTACACCTAGCCTAAATATACTTATATCCTTACCCTTGTTCTAAAGATGGATTATATATTTTGAGACATATTACAAAAACAAGGGATACTTTTTGAAAATTTGGGTTAGAACGAAAGATAAGTGTGGGGGAGGAGAGAGGCAAAAGTCAAGAGAAAAAGAAAGGGATCATTGTCAAATACATTCCCATATTAAAAAAAAAAAATCTTCTCTTGAACTTCTAGTTAAAGTAAAGAAAAAGATGTTACAAAGTTGGTTAGAATGAAGCAAAGGCTCAACATGAATATTTAGCCTATGTTATTATGTGCTTTATAAGAGTTTTGAGAAGTTTTATTTGTATGATCTTATTATGTCTCTAAACTCTATGAACTCTTTGGAACCTTTGTGATATCTTTATCCTTTTGTTCTTTAACCACATTATAACCCTTTGGCCCCATTACAACCTTGAAAAAAGACCTCTTGATTTATGAAGTTGTATGATCTAAATAGTGGAGAATAGGTGGACAAGCAAGCATATGGTAGAACTGTTTTCATGAGATTGATTGAGTGTAAACACTTTACCACTACTTTAAAGAGTGAAAATCATGAGAGTATAGTGAGAAGTTGAGATTAAGTTGAATATGCACTATTTTGATTGAAATATGTTATGTTAATATTGGCTTAACTCATTTATTTACATTCAAGCATGAATTTTTGTGAAATTCTTTGAGCTATTGATTAGTTTATAAGACTTGTTCAAAGATTGTCTCTAATTTATATTGAAAGGATTAGGAGTAAATATTTTTAGTGTATGTAGTTTACTTATATTTTAGTTTTTCAATGTTTGTGGGTATCGTTCTAGCAAACCCTCACGAGACTAAACTCGTCCACTAGGGACACCTAGGGGTTTAAAGGCTTGTGTCACATGCTAAGTGCCACCGTGATTTCCAACGAAAATGGATTAGATTAGATTTTCTTATTTTATTTTTATTGAGTCGTTGCTAGGGACTAGCAACAATCTAAGTGTGGGGGTGTGATAACTCGTATAATTATATAGTTCTTAGTTATGTTTTATTATTGTTTTGTGTCAAATACGAGTTATTATTGCTTAGTCTAATTGTGTTTATGATATTTTATATTTTTATGTAATTTGGTGTTTTTCACAAGTTTCTTTGAGTGATTTCAGATTACTAGGTTAAATCAAGAATTAAGGGCAAATCCAATTCAGTTCCAGTTCCGACACCTTTTGCCATATCAGCTATATCTGGATTTTCACTGGAGCATTAAGGCTGAAATTTTTACAGTGCATAGTTAAGAGGCATATCTATCTTTTTCATGTTTTACACTTCTTGAAACGGAGTCGTTTTCCCTAGCAAAATCGACCATCAAGTTGGCTGATGTGCAATGACGTCTGTGCTGCCTGTTTTGGTATTTTGACCATATCTTCCGATCCACATGAGCAAATGATCTGATTCCAACGGCTATGGATCCGTAACTAATAGGGGTATATTTTTCTAGAAGACCATTTGATCAGATAGAGCCTACAACATTGACAAAATCGACCATCACGCTGACTGATCAGAATTGTCATACAATATGACGAAAATTGTTAGAAAAATGCACCCACCTATTATACCTACCTTTGAAATTTATAAATCTTGTCTCTTGTCATTTAGCTCTCCAAAATGTGTATAAATAGAGGGCCTTGGATGAGCATTAATGATAGATTGGTAGGATATTAGCCATTGTAATAAAATTCTCTAAGTTTTCTTCTTCTTTCCTTTCTCTAGTTTTCTTTTTTTATTTACTTATGCTTCTTACATTTCTTTTCATTTTATTCATATCTAGTATGTGTTGCTAATCATATTGTTGAGGTGATGAGGTGAAGCTTTTGGTAAATGCTAAGGTTAGTCTCTTAAACATGAGCTAAAATGAATCATCATTTATAAACACTAGTATAGATAATATTTTCTTTTGGTTTAAAATCATACTTGCAAAGTAGGGATCTTGATTCATTATTGACAATGAAAATGGCACAGTAAATGCTTGGTTTCATAACCTTGATTTGTTGTAGACATATACCTTGGCATAAGGAATGCTTGGACTCTTTTTGTGAGTTTTGAGGACACCAAATGAACATAATATCATATGCTATGGACGTTGGACAATTTGGACTGAATTGCTAAACCTTCCGATTGGAATCTCCCTTATGTGTGAATTTCAATTGTGTAATAAAACAAGATTAATCTTAGCATAACACCAAGAGTGGATTCTCTAACCTCAACATCTTTTCTTATTGTTTTTTATATCTTGTTTAATTTCTTTTATATTTTGTTTATTTTGTTCTCTAATATCTTGTTTATCTTATTTTGTTGTTGATTCCCTAATATCTTGTTTACTTTCTTTGTCTTATATATTTATAAACTTATACTTACTAATACGCTTCCCTGTGGTTCGACCTCGGACACCCGAGAATTTATTACTTGAACATAACCTGCACTTGGGTTTACAACTCTTAATTGAGTCACCATCAGTCAACCTCAAATCCCGGGATTCACCTTTCCTGTTCGTGGGACAAAGATAGACCCAGTCCAAATTTCAGATTTCGACGATCCCAAAGAGTTAGAGAAGCTGAAAGTGGCAGAAGAAATCGAGTCTCAAAAAATGAAATTGATTGAAGAAAGGCTTCAGGCTGTTGAAGGGTTAGACTGCTATGGTTTTATGGATGCTGAGGGACTTTGTTTAGTGCCAAATGTAGTGATCCCGCCTAAGTTCAAGACTCCTAACTCGAAAAGTTCGATGGGTCCAAATGTCTTATATCTCATATCACCATGTACTGCCGAAAAATGGCCGCCCACACCAGAGATGACAAGTTGCTTGGCCATGTCTTTCAGGACAGTCTTACAGGGTCCGCTGCTAGGTGGTATGTTCAACTCGATAGGAATCGGGTTTGTACTTGAAAAGAATTGGCCAAAGCATTCATCAGCCAGTATAAGCACATTGTTGATATGGCCCCAGACCGTTTGTCTCTACAAAATATGGAAAAGAAGTCCACCAAAAGTTTTAAGGACTATGCCCAGAGATGGAGGGATGTTGCTGCCCAGATCCAGCCGCCTCTGACGGAGAAAGAGACTACAATGCTGTTCGTTAATACTCTTAAGGCTCCGTACTACGACAGGATGATTGGGAACGCCACAAAGAACTTTGCTAATATGGTGATTTCCGGTGAAATCATAGAGAATGCCATCAAGAATGGTAAGATTGAAGGAGGAGAATCTGTTATAAAGAGGAATAGTGTGACGAAAAAGAAGGAAGCTGATGTCCAGACTGTCGCATATGGAGGGCAACAAATTGGAGGTTACATCCCACCTTTCCCACAATCTGTGTACCAGCCATACTACTCGAATACCAATGCCATCAATCCAGGCTCATATGCTTATCTATCCATATCTCTACAGGTTTTCCAACCTAATTTCCGCCCCAGACCATTGGCTCCTCCAGTCGGGCCACCTGTACAAACCAATCAACCCCCAATTAATCCGAGGGGACCACGAGCCAGCCAGGAAAGACCCATGTCCTATGCAGAATTGCTTCCAGATCTTATCAAGAACCATTTGGTTGCACCGATACATTTGGAACCCTTGAAACCTCCATACCCTAGGTGGTATGATCCTAATGCCAAATGTGACTATCATTCGGGGAAAGTTGGACACTCCATCGAAAATTCCACAGCTTTGAAGTACAAAGTGCAAAATTTGATTAAGGCTGGGTTGATAAACTTTGAAGAGAATGGTGGCCCAAACGTCAATGGTAATCCTTTACCAAACCATGCAAGACCAGCGGTAAATGTTTTGGGAGACGATAAGATTACTGTAATCAAGGAAAAAGTGGATGAAGTTACGACATCAATGGATTACATTTTCGATGTCCTGGTCAAAGCTAACATGATTAGTCCTATGCCGGCTAATTTAGATAATCATCCTAGCGAATATGATTCAAGCAAGGTTTGCAAATACCACCAAGGGATAGTTGGCCATTCAATGCAAAAATGTGTTGAATTCCGACAGGAGTTACATAAACTAATGGATCTCTCCCAGATTGAGTTTTACACAGAGTTTGGGGCAGATGAAATTAATGTGGTAATTGGAGAATCTTCATTGCCTGTTGTGAAACCGATCACATTCTTTTATGAGAAAAAGACGAGTCAGTTCGAAGATGAAAAGCCAGTGGGGATCAAGAATCCTGTTGTTACGATCAGTGTCCCAAGTCCATTCCCATACCGAAGCGATAAGGCAGTACCGTGGAGGTATGGGTGCGACGTCATAACCCGTGAAACACTTGGTAGTTCAGTCGTGATTAATTCTGAAGTTGCTAAGACAGCAAATCTAACTGGAGTAGGGGGAGTGACTAGGAGTGGGCGTTGTTATTCGCCTGAAATACTTGATAGGGACAAGAAAGGAAAAGCCGTGGAAGAGAAAAAGAATGAAGAGCCAGGAAACAAGACGAACCCATTGGTGGTTCGAGATACGGAGTATAAGGAGCCTATGATTGAGAGGGAAGCTTGTGAATTTTTGAAGCTGATCAAACACAGTGAATATAGTGTTGTTGAACAGTTGAATAAAATACCAGCTTGAATTTCGATGTTGTTACTGTTGTTGAATTCCGAGCCTCAGAAAGAAGCTTTGCTGAAAGTTTTGAACAAGGCATATGTGCCTCACAATACTTTCATGGAAAATATGGATCATATTGCAGGAAATCTGGTGGCTACCAATTTTATAACTTTTAATGATGATGAGATTCCTCCGGAAGGCAGGGGCAGTACTAAGGCCCTTCATATCACGGTCAAGTGCAAAAGTCATGTTATTGCTAAAGTGCTTATTGATAATGGTTCTTCCATTAATGTTATGCCGATGGCTACATTATCCAAGCTGCCAATTGATGTGTCTCATATGCAACCTAGTCACATGATTGTGAGAGCCTTTGATGGGACCCGTCGAGCGGCCTTGGGAGATATTGAAATACCTCTGCAGATTGGGCCTTGCACTTTCAAAATAAAGTTTCAGGTTATGGAGATTTCACCATCTTACAGTTGTCTGTTAGGAAGGCCATGGATTCACATGGCAGGAGCAGTTCCATCATCATTACACCAGAAAATCAAGTTTGTTATGGAGGATTATCTGGTATGTGTTAATGGGGAAGAGGATTTGTTGGTAACCAAATCCCCAACCACGCCTTTTGTCAAGGCAGCTGATGAAGCAGTGGAGTGTTCATTCAGATCGTTTGAATTCATCAATGCGACATATGTTGGTGAAGGGTCAAAAGTGCCTACTCCGCGTTTTTCTCAAACGGTTAACATGTTGTTCAAGCAGACTATTGGGATGGGTTGGCGAGTTGGTTTTGGATTGGGGAAGCATCTTCAAGGGATCAGGGAGATGCCAGAGATACAAAAAAATAGAGAAAGGTTTGGGTTAAGTTACAGGCCAACCAGGAGGGATTGGGAGATAGTCAAGTTCGAGAAGAAGAATAAAAGATTGGCTCGTGTGAAAGGGTATGAGTGGGAGCCGAGGAAGATGGTTTTTCCTTATCTTTATTCCACTTTTCGTTTGGGGGGATGTATTTATCCCGATGCACCTCCACCAAATTTAGAAGCAGCGTTTTCTGAGCTTTCTATTCAAATGGTAGAGAAAGCACGAGTGAAGTCTGATGTTGAAGAAAAGTTGTTGGTGTACCCATGCTCACCTGAAATGGAGCTGGGTAATTGGAAAGTGACGAAGCTGCCAGTTATCCTTGAATCTCATAAAATGTAATGCAGTGAGTCAAGTCCCTAGTTGCTCATGCCAAGGGCATTGGGGATGGTCTTTTATGTATGGGCTGGTTTATTTCTTATTATTTTAATAAATTAGGAACAAGATGCATTTTCATTCCCTCTTTCATTCATGGTTGTCATTTTTCTTTTCTTGTTGCCATTCTTTCTTCGTATACCAATATATATTCTTTCGATTCAATTCAATTTCAGGATTCCAAGTAATGAATACAAAGACAATCTTAATAATAATTTGGGATTCAATTTTGAAAACACAGTTCATGTTGATGATTTTGATAATGAAGAGGAATCAAATGATTATACTTTGTCTCCGGATTTGTTGAGATTAATGGAACGGGAAAAGAAACCGATTGAACCACATCAAGAGGTTACTGAGATGATCAATTTGGGAGATGAGGAAAATAAGAAAGAAGTAAAAATTGGCGCTTCATTACCACCTGCTCAAAAGAAGAGATTAGAAGACCTGCTTAGAGAATTTGTGGATGTGTTCGCATGGTCATACAGAGATATGCCAGGTTTGGATACAGATATTGTGGAGCAGAAATTTTTTCAGGTAATCTTTCTAATACAACTCCTACCATGGCTGACAATGAAAGTGTTCATGCTGAAGATGAGAACAGACAAGTACGCACCATGCGTGACTACTTGCAACCAACTCGAAGCTCATCACCCTCTTGTTTTATTTTTCCTCTCAATGCAAACAACTTTCGTTTTAAACCAGGTATGATAGCTTTGCTTCCAAATTTCCATGGGTTAGAATCGGAAAGTGCTTACTCGTTTCTAAAAGACTTTGAAGATGTATGTGTCACCTTTAATGACCAACAATGTACAAATAAAATTGTCAAGCTAAAATTATTTCCTTTTTCTTTAAAAGATAAAGCAAAAATTTGGCTTCATAATTTAAAACCAAGGTCAATTGGCACATGGCAAGAATTACAAACTGAGTTTCTAAAGAAATTTTTCCCAGCACATAAAACTACTGCTTTGAAAAGACAGATTCAAAATTTCAATCAAAATCAAAATGAAGCATTTTTTCAGTGCTGGGAGCGTTTTAAAGATTTGTTAAGTTCTTGTCCACATCATGGTTTTGAAAAATGGCGTCTTATTAGTTTCTTTTATGAAAGTTTAACTCCCGAAACTAAACAATTTGTTGAAACAATGTGTAACGGTGAGTTTCTAGAAAAAGAACCTGAAGAAGCCTTTGACTACCTAGACCATTTGGCAGATAACTCTCAAGCCTGGCACACAGATAATTCCTCTGAAAGTTCCAATAGATCTAATCTTGTTTCTAACAGAGGAAAATATCATTTTAGTCAAGAAGATGAGATAAAAGCTAAAGTAGCTAATTTGGCTAGAAAGATTGAAGCCATGGAACTTAGAGAAGTAAAAGAAGTCAAAACGGTTAAAAATGAAGAAAGTTGTGGAATTTGTGAAATCATGGGACACCCCACTTCTGAATGTCCAAACATTCCCATTCTTAAAGAAGCGCTGCATGATCAAGTAAATTCCATAAACACATTTAAAAAGCCTTTTCTTTCTCCTTACTCTGAAATGTATAACCCTGAATGGAGAAATCATCCCAACTTCAGTTGGCGGAATAATAATCATGTTCAGGTACCACAATCTCAAAAGCCGGGCAACACTTTTTCCTATCAACCTTCACGTGTACAAACCTTGGAAGAGACATTGCAAGCATTCATGCAAACACAAGCAAATGTGAATAACCAAACTTCACAGGACATCAATGAGATCAAAAACACCTTGTCCACATTGACAGCTTCATTACGCACTCAAGAAAAAGGTAAGTTTCCTGCTCAACCTCAGCCTAACCCTTCTACTCAATGTTTTGTTTCTTGCTCCAATGAAACTCAACAGGAAAATGCCAGTTCTATCACAACTCTTCGAAGTGGAAAGGCAATTGACAAAAACATTCCATCAAAAGACCAAGATCCTCCTTCCCCTCCGAAAAGTAACGGTAAGGATGATGGTAAGTCTGAACTTCTTGAAAATTTGGACAAAGAAAAAGGTATGCATCCTGCTCCTTTTCCTCAAAGGTTGCAAACAATAAAGAATTTGAATCAAAATGCAGAAATTTATGAACTTTTCAAACAAGTTAAGATTAACATTCCTTTATTGGATGCAATCAAACAAGTTCCATCTTATGCTAAATTTTTGAAGGACATGTGCACATTTAAAAGGAAACATAATGTACAAAAGAAAGCATTTCTGACGGAAAGTGTGAGCTCAATCATTCAGCACCTTACTCCACCAAAATTCAAAGATCCTGGATGTCCAACAATCTCATGCATCATTGGAAACACTAGAATAGAACGTGCATTGCTTGATCTTGGTGCTAGTGTTAATCTTTTGCCTTTTTCTGTTTATCAACAGTTAGGTTTAGGTGAACTCAAGGAAACACCTGTTACACTTCAACTAGCTGATCGTTCTGTAAAAATTCCTCGAGGGATAGTTGAAGATGTTTTGGTTCAAATTGATAATTTTTACTTCCCTGTTGATTTTATTGTTTTGGACACACATCCTGTTTCAAATCCAAATGTTCAAATTCCTGTTATATTAGGTCGTCCATTTCTTGCAACTTCTAATGCTCTGATAAATTGCAGGAATGGTATTTTGAACATTTCTTTTGGAAATATGACTTTAGAATTAAATGTGTTCAACATTTGCAAGCAACCTGGTGATGATTCAGAAGTACATGAAGTGGATTTCATTGAAGAACTTGTTCATGAACATCTCACCACTACCACATTCCATGATCCTTTAGAAGCTTATTTAATTGAATGTGAGTTTGATAATGCTTCAGAAATTTCACACACTGATTCTTTGTTAAATTCTTTTCAGGATAAGCATCGTTGGAAACAAAAGTTTGAGGAACTCCCATCACTCACAAATGTCACTGTACCATCAACTATTGAACCGCCCAAGCTGGATTTAAAACCATTGCCATCCGAGCTAAAATATTCCTTTTTGGGAAAAATTCCTTCTCAATGGAGCCCCCAAGATAAAAGGAAGTTTCTGAATGAGGTAAAGAAGTTCTACTGGGATGACCCTTACTTGTTCAAATATTGTCCTGATCAAATTTTTCGAAGATGCATTCCCGACAATGAGGTAAGTAGTGTAATTAAGTTTTGTCATTCCGAGGCATGTGGTGGTCATTTTTCATCAAAGAAAACTGCTGCAAAAATTTTACAGTGTGGATTTTACTGGCCAACTTTATTCAAAGATGCATATGAGAATTCTAAAATTCATAAAGAAAGAACTAAAGCCTTTCATGACAAGTTAATTTCAAGAAAAACATTTGATGTTGGGCAAAAAGTTCTACTTTATAATTCTAGACTTCACATATTTCCTGGTAAGTTGAGATCAAGATGGACTGACCCATTTGTGGTTAAGCATGTGTATCATTATGGAGCAGTTGACATTGAGAATCCTAAAAATGGTAATGTATTCAAGGTAAATGGACAAAGACTCAAACTCTTTTTGGAAAATCATGTTACTCAAGAAGAGGTTGTTTTTCTTTCTGATCCTTGTTTTGAAAATAACTAGATGTAAATATAATTTTTACTAATCTTCAAAAAAAAAAAATACATTTTTTTAACCCCGGTTAAATGGCGGATAACGGTACTCCGTGATTATTTAAGTCGGTTCCATCAGCTACCCATAAAACTGATATTGTATATAAATTTCTCTTTCAATTTCTCTTTCATTTTTTTTTTCAGGATGGATGATATTCTCAAAAGATTGCAGAAACGATTCCCTCCTTTTCCTCGAAATATTTTACTGAAGCTTTACCAAGTTCGATTTGAAAGATTAAGAATGCTTATGCACAAAGGGATTCCTGAAGACATACGTTGGATAATTGAAGCCAAGGTACGTGAAGATGAATATCTTCCTGTTTTGCATTTACCAGGTACAGGTAGAAGCACTTTTGCAAAGAAGCGACGAGCAAAGCGCATGAGTTCAAATTGCCACAAATGTGCACGATGGACGTGTAACGGTAAATGTCGTTCTATTGGGATTCTGTCCTCTAATCGAGATGATAAAATTGAATTCATTAAGGATGGACTGAGTAAGGAGAATTTGGGTAATATCCAACTTTCTCTTGAGACGCATCCTAGTGGAGACGTACAAAGAGAAATTCTTGATTTATGGCCGCAATTCCAAAGGGAATGGCAACATCTTAGGAATCTGATGTTAAAAGACCCTGTTTGCCAGCTTGTAAGAAAACTGGATGGGAAGCATATCCTCGACTCATAGAAGGCGTTTAAGCCGTTTCTGGACGTAAAACCAGAGGAAGATGTGAGCCACAATCACAACTACAATAAATGACTTCTCAGCTTTTGGTTTGATTTGTAATAACTTCATTTCGGTTTAATTTACGTGTTGTTCGATTTGTGTAATTATTTTCGTTTTTTTTTTTTGCATTGGTCTTTTACGGTTGATTTTTCTTCTCTTTTTGATTTTCTTCCTGAAATCACGCAAAAATCTTTTGTTAGGTTAACATTTTCTTCTGACAGGTCAAATACACTTTCGGCGATATTATTACTCTTGTCTGATTCATTACTCAGTCCTCTATATATTACACCATGTACTCATTCTCTTTCAGGCACTTGAAAAAAATGGAAAGTACTTCGTCCCAGCGCATTAAAAAAATTTGTGTCTTTGGAGGTGCTTATCCAGGGAAAAATAACATATTCGCTGATGAAGCCATAAGAGTTGGAGTAATACTTGCCCAACAAAAGATCCAGTTGATTTATGGAGGCGGTAGTACGGGTTTAATGGGAGCAGTCGCTACAGCAGCACATGCCGGAGGAAGTCCAGTTCTAGGAATCGTGCCAAAACTATTCACAGGTTTTTGTGGACCTACCGTGGGTAAGGAAATACAAGTCTGGAGTATCCCTGAACGGATGACAATCATGTACCACTCTGCCGATGCATTCATTGCTTTACCAGGAGGTCTGGGTACATTGGAAGAAATAGCTTGCGTGGCTTCTTGGTCATCTTTGGTCACAAATAAGAAACCCATTGGTTTGCTTAATATTAATGGTTATTTTAGTAATTTGCTTTCATATTTAGATAATGCTGTGGAAAATGGATTCATGTTTTCAGAGGCAAGGAGAACCATAATTTCTGCTACAACCATTGAAGATTTACTCAAAAAGCTCCAAGCTTACGAGTATTTACCTGCTACGGTTGTTTCGCAAACGCTCGGAAAAAGAAAAAGAGATATGGACGAGCAAGGAGTGGATTGCACTCTGTCTTTGTGACATTATCTAACATTTTGTTTGTTGTGTCTCAGTTATAATAAGTGGTTAGCAACCTCTGCAGGTAATATCTCCTAAATTCTACCTTTAGTAGGGGGTAAGGGACATATTTTGCTAATTTAAAAAAAAAAAAAAATTTGATGTGTTTTAAGCCATTTAGAAGTATTCATTCTGAACAAGGTCTGAGTAAGGGAGACTTGAGACATACCTTGTCAGTTTGATTTCTTCTTTCAAAAAAAAAAAAAAGTTTGTTGTGTTTTAAGCAATTTAGAAGTATTCATTCTGAACAAGGTCTGAGTAAGGGAGACTTGAGACATACCTTGTCAGTTTGATTTTAATCTTTTTATGTTTACTTGTTAATTTTTGTTTAGTATTTTAGGATTATTTAGGTTGCATGAGTTTGTTTTGTTTTGAGTCTTAGTTATTCCTATTCTTATGTTATTAGTTCTTTTCTCTTACACATGATTCTTTCATTTGGGTTAATAGACTTACATTGAGGACAATGTAAGAATTAAGTGTGGGGGGAACGATTTAGGATTTCTTTTATTTTTGTCTACTATTTTTTTTTATGAGTCTTTATTATTATTATTATTATTTTAATGTGTTCTAGTTCCTTTTTAATACAATGATGAGATATGAATTGCATAAGTCTAAAACAGATTTATTAGTGAGAAGATTTTCATGAGAATTGAGCTTGATGTCAACCTTTTTATGAGCCAATGTTAATATGATATGTTGATTGAGAAAGAAGCATGTTTAGATTTAATCTGACTTGTATAATCATCCTTGTGAGTTTTTGAGCCTATAATGATTGATGCATTATACAAATCAATCTAATTTCTTTCTTGAGTGCTCTTATGATTACATGATTCTCTAGAACTTGCTTTAAACCGTTTGAGACTATATTGATACATGTGACAACATGAATATGATAGAGGCATTAGGATTATAACCAGAGCCAAACAGCCATCCATTATTAATGTTCTAAGAGAACATCCCCACTAGTGAGCCAATTTGAGCCTACATTAAATATGCTATTTTATTGGTAACCAGAACTTACACCTAGCCTAAATATACTTATATCCTTACCCTTGTTCTAAAGATGGATTATATATTTTGAGACATATTACAAAAACAAGGGATACTTTTTGAAAATTTGGGTTAGAACGAAAGATAAGTGTGGGGGAGGAGAGAGGCAAAAGTCAAGAGAAAAAGAAAGGGATCATTGTCAAATACATTCCCATATTAAAAAAAAAAAAATCTTCTCTTGAACTTCTAGTTAAAGTAAAGAAAAAGATGTTACAAAGTTGGTTAGAATGAAGCAAAGGCTCAACATGAATATTTAGCCTATGTTATTATGTGCTTTATAAGAGTTTTGAGAAGTTTTATTTGTATGATCTTATTATGTCTCTAAACTCTATGAACTCTTTGGAACCTTTGTGATATCTTTATCCTTTTGTTCTTTAACCACATTATAACCCTTTGGCCCCATTACAACCTTGAAAAAAGACCTCTTGATTTATGAAGTTGTGTGATCTAAATAGTGGAGAATAGGTAGACAAGCAAGCATATGGTAGAACTGTTTTCATGAGATTGATTGAGTGTAAACACTTTACCACTACTTTAAAGAGTGAAAATCATGAGAGTATAGTGAGAAGTTGAGATTAAGTTGAATATGCACTATTTTGATTGAAATATGTTATGTTAATATTGGCTTAACTCATTTATTTACATTCAAGCATGAATTTTTGTGAAATTCTTTGAGCTATTGATTAGTTTATAAGACTTGTTCAAAGATTGTCTCTAATTTATATTGAAAGGATTAGGAGTAAATATTTTTAGTGTATGTAGTTTACTTATATTTTAGTTTTTCAATGTTTGTGGGTATCGTTCTAGCAAACCCTCACGAGACTAAACTCGTCCACTAGGGACACCTAGGGGTTTAAAGGCTTGTGTCACATGCTAAGTGCCACCGTGATTTCCAACGAAAATGGATTAGATTAGATTTTCTTATTTTATTTTTATTGAGTCGTTGCTAGGGACTAGCAACAATCTAAGTGTGGGGGTGTGATAACTCGTATAATTATATAGTTCTTAGTTATGTTTTATTATTGTTTTGTGTCAAATACGAGTTATTATTGCTTAGTCTAATTGTGTTTATGATATTTTATATTTTTATGTAATTTGGTGTTTTTCACGAGTTTCTTTGAGTGATTTCAGATTACTAGGTTAAATCAAGAATTAAGGGCAAATCCAATTCAGTTCCAGTTCCGACACCTTTTGCCATATCAGCTATATCTGGATTTTCACTGAAGCATTAAGGCTGAAATTTTTACAGTGCATAGTTAAGAGGCATATCTATCTTTTTCATGTTTTACACTTCTTGAAACGGAGTCGTTTTCCCTAGCGAAATCGACCATCAAGTTGGCTGATGTGCAATGACGTCTGTGCTGACCTGTTTTGGTATTTTGACCATATCTTCCGATCCACATGAGCAAATGATCTGATTCCAACGGCTATGGATCCGTAACTAATAGGGGTATATTTTTCTAGAAGACCATTTGATCAGATCGAGCCTCCAACATTGACAAAATCGACCATCAAGCTGGCTGATCAGAATTGTCATACAATATGACGAAAATTGTTAGAAAAATGCACCCACCTATTATACCTAGCTTTGAAATTTATAAAGCTTGTCTCTTGTCATTTAGCTCTCCAAAATGTGTATAAATAGAGGGCCTTGGATGAGCATTAATGATAGATTGGTAGGATATTAGCCATTGTAATAAAATTCTCTAAGTTTTCTTCTTCTTTCCTTTCTCTAGTTTTCTTTTTTTATTTACTTATGCTTCTTACATTTCTTTTCATTTTATTCATATCTAGTATGTGTTGCTAATCATATTGTTGAGGTGATGAGGTGAAGCTTTTGGTAAATGCTAAGGTTAGTCTCTTAAACATGAGCTAAAATGAATCATCATTTATAAACACTAGTATAGATAATATTTTCTTTTGGTTTAAAATCATACTTGCAAAGTAGGGATCTTGATTCATTATTGACAATGAAAATGGCACAGTAAATGCTTGGTTTCATAACCTTGATTTGTTGTAGACATATACCTTGGCATAAGGAATGCTTGGACTCTTTTTATGAGTTTTGAGGACACCAAATGAACATAATATCATATGCTATGGACGTTGGACAATTTGGACTGAATTGCTAAACCTTCCGATTGGAATCTCCCTTATGTGTGAATTTCAATTGTGTAATAAAACAAGATTAATCTTAGCATAACACCAAGAGTGGATTCTCTAACCTCAACATCTTTTCTTATTGTTTTTTATATCTTGTTTAATTTCTTTTATATTTTATTTATTTTGTTCTCTAATATCTTGTTTATCTTATTTTGTTGTTGATTCCCTAATATCTTGTTTACTTTCTTTGTCTTATATATTTATAAACTTATACTTACTAATACGCTTCCCTGTGGTTCGACCTCGGACACCCGAGAATTTATTACTTGAACATAACCTGCACTTGGGTTTATAACTCTTAATTGAGTCACCATCAGTCAACCTCAAATCCCGGGATTCACCTTTCCTGTTCGTGGGACAAAGATAGACCCAGTCCAAATTTCAGATTTCGACGATCCCAAAGAGTTAGAGAAGCTGAAAGTGGCAGAAGAAATCGAGTCTCAAAAAATGAAATTGATTGAAGAAAGGCTTCAGGCTGTTGAAGGGTTAGACTGCTATGGTTTTATGGATGCTGAGGGACTTTGTTTAGTGCCAAATGTAGTGATCCCGCCTAAGTTCAAGACTCCTAACTCGAAAAGTTCGATGGGTCCAAATGTCTTATATCTCATATCACCATGTACTGCCGAAAAATGGCCGCCCACACCAGAGATGACAAGTTGCTTGGCCATGTCTTTCAGGACAGTCTTACAGGGTCCGCTGCTAGGTGGTATGTTCAACTCGATAGGAATCGGGTTTGTACTTGAAAAGAATTGGCCAAAGCATTCATCAGCCAGTATAAGCACATTGTTGATATGGCCCCAGACCGTTTGTCTCTACAAAATATGGAAAAGAAGTCCACCAAAAGTTTTAAGGACTATGCCCAGAGATGGAGGGATGTTGCTGCCCAGATCCAGCCGCCTCTGACGGAGAAAGAGACTACAATGCTGTTCGTTAATACTCTTAAGGCTCCGTACTACGACAGGATGATTGGGAACGCCACAAAGAACTTTGCTGATATGGTGATTTCCGGTGAAATCATAGAGAATGCCATCAAGAATGGTAAGATTGAAGGAGGAGAATCTGTTATAAAGAGGAATAGTGTGACGAAAAAGAAGGAAGCTGATGTCCAGACTGACGCATATGGAGGGCAACAAATTGGAGGTTACATCCCACCTTTCCCACAATCTGTGTACCAGCCATACTACCCGAATACCAATGCCATCAATCCAGGCTCATATGCTTATCCATCCATATCTCTACAGGATTTCCAACCTAATTTCCGCCCCAGACCATTGGTTCCTCCAGTCGGGCCACCTGTACAAACCAATCAACCCCCAATTAATCCGAGGAGACCACGAGCCAGCCAGGAAAGAATGCATATTGATCCGATTCCCATGTCCTATGCAGAATTGCTTCCAGATCTTATCAAGAACCATTTGGTTGCACCGATACATTTGGAACCCTTGAAACCTCCATACCCTAGGTGGTATGATCCTAATGCCAAATGTGACTATCATTCGGGGAAAGTTGGACACTCCATCGAAAATTCCACAGCTTTGAAGTACAAAGTGCAAAGTTTGATTAAGGCTGGGTTGATAAACTTTGAAGAGAATGGTGGCCCAAACGTCAATGGTAATCCTTTACCAAACCATGCAAGACCAGCGGTAAATGTTTTGGGAGACGATAAGATTACTGTAATCAAGGAAAAAGTGGATGAAGTTACGACATCAATGGATTACATTTTCGATGTCCTGGTCAAAGCTAACATGATTAGTCCTATGCCGGCTAATTCAGATAATCATCCTAGCGAATATGATTCAAGCAAGGTTTGCAAATACCACCAAGGGATAGTTGGCCATTCAATGCAAAAATGTGTTGAATTCCGACAGGAGTTACATAAACTAATGGATCTCTCCCAGATTGAGTTTTACACAGAGTTTGGGGCAGATGAAATTAATGTGGTAATTGGAGAATCTTCATTGCCTGTTGTAAAACCGATCACATTCTTTTATGAGAAAAAGACGAGTCAGTTCGAAGATGAAAAGCCAGTGGGGATCAAGAATCCTGTTGTTACGATCAGTGTCCCAAGTCCATTCCCATACCGAAGCGATAAGGCAGTACCGTGGAGGTATGGGTGCGACGTCATAACCCGTGAAACACTTGGTAGTTCAGTCGTGATTAATTCTGAAGTTGCTAAGACAGCAAATCTAACTGGAGTAGGGGGAGTGACTAGGAGTGGGCGTTGTTATTCGCCTGAAATACTTGATAGGGACAAGAAAGGAAAAGCCGTGGAAGAGAAAAAGAATGAAGAGCCAGGAAACAAGACGAACCCATTGGTGGTTCGAGATACGGAGTATAAGGAGCCTATGATTGAGAGGGAAGCTTGTGAATTTTTGAAGCTGATCAAACACAGTGAATATAGTGTTGTTGAACAGTTGAATAAAATACCAGCTCGAATTTCGATGTTGTTACTGTTGTTGAATTCTGAGCCTCAGAAAGAAGCTTTGCTGAAAGTTTTGAACAAGGCATATGTGCCTCACAATACTTTCATGGAAAATATGGATCATATTGCAGGAAATCTGGTGGCTACCAATTTTATAACTTTTAATGATGATGAGATTCCTCCGGAAGGCAGGGGCAGTACTAAGGCCCTTCATATCACGGTCAAGTGCAAAAGTCATGTTATTGCTAAAGTGCTTATTGATAATGGTTCTTCCATTAATGTTAGGCCGATGGCTACATTATCCAAGCTGCCAATTGATGTGTCTCATATGCAACCTAGTCACATGATTGTGAGAGCCTTTGATGGGACCCGTCGAGCGGCCTTGGGAGATATTGAAATACCTCTGCAGATTGGGCCTTGCACTTTCAAAATAAAGTTTCAGGTTATGGAGATTTCACCATCTTACAGTTGTCTGTTAGGAAGGCCATGGATTTACATGGCAGGAGCAGTTCCATTATCATTACACCAGAAAATCAAGTTTGTTATGGAGGATTATCTGGTATGTGTTAATGGGGAAGAGGATTTGTTGGTAACCAAATCCCCAACCACGCCTTTTGTCAAGGCAGCTGATGAAGCAGTGGAGTGTTCATTCAGATCATTTGAATTCATCAATGCGACATATGTTGGTGAAGGGTCAAAAGTGCCTACTCCGCGTTTTTCTCAAACGGTTAACATGTTGTTCAAGCAGACTATTGGGATGGGTTGGCGAGTTGGTTTTGGATTGGGGAAGCATCTTCAAGGGATCAGGGAGATGCCAGAGATACAAAAAAATAGAGAAAGGTTTGGGTTAAGTTACAGGCCAACCAGGAGGGATTGGGAGATAGTCAAGTTCGAGAAGAAGAATAAAAGATTGGCTCGTGTGAAAGGGTATGAGTGGGAGCCGAGGAAGATGGTTTTTCCTTATCTTTATTCCACTTTTCGTTTGGGGGGATGTATTTATCCCGATGCACCTCCACCAAATTTAGAAGCAGCGTTTTCTGAGCTTTCTATTCAAATGGTAGAGAAAGCACGAGTGAAGTCTGATGTTGAAGAAAAGTTGTTGGTGTACCCATGCTCACCTGAAATGGAGCTGGGTAATTGGAAAGTGACGAAGCTGCCAGTTATCCTTGAATCTCATAAAATGTAATGCAGTGAGTCAAGTCCCTAGTTGCTCATGCCAAGGGCATTGGGGATGGTCTTTTATGTATGGGCTGGTTTATTTCTTATTATTTTAATAAATTAGGAACAAGATGCATTTTCATTCCCTCTTTCATTCATGGTTGTCATTTTTCTTTTCTTGTTGCCATTCTTTCTTCGTATACCAATATATATTCTTTCGATTCAATTCAATTTCAGGATTCCAAGTAATGAATACAAAGACAATCTTAATAATAATAATTTGGGATTCAATTTTGAAAACACAGTTCATGTTGATGATTTTGATAATGAAGAGGAATCAGATGATTATACTTTGTCTCCGGATTTGTTGAGATTAATGGAACGGGAAAAGAAACCGATTGAACCACATCAAGAGGTTACTGAGATGATCAATTTGGGAGATGAGGAAAATAAGAAAGAAGTAAAAATTGGCGCTTCATTACCACCTGCTCAAAAGAAGAGATTAGAAGATCTGCTTAGAGAATTTGTGGATGTGTTCGCATGGTCATACAGAGATATGCCGGGTTTGGATACAGATATTGTGGAGCAGAAATTGCCTTTGAGGCTAGAATGCAAGCCAGTGCAACAAAAATTAAGGCGGATGAAGCCAGAAATGTTGTTAAAGATTAAAGAAGAAGTAAAAAAGCAGTTTAATGCAGGCTTTCTGGAGGTAGCTAAGTACCCAGAGTGGGTAGCCAACATAGTCCTAGTTCCTAAGAAAGATGGAAAGGTGAGAATGTGCGTCGATTATCGAGATTTGAACAAGGCAAGTCTAAAGGATAACTTTCCTTTGCCTCATATTGACACCTTCGTGGATAACACTGCTAGACATTCCACGTTTTCGTTCATGGACGGTTTTTCAGGGTATAACCAGATTAAGATGACTTCTGAGGATATGGAGAAAACCACATTTGTTACAATGTGGGGAACCTTTTGTTATAAAGTCATGCCTTTTGGGTTGAAAAATGCCGGAGTTACTTACCAAAGAGCAATGGTAACTCTGTTTCATGACATGATGCATAGAGAGATTGAAGTATATGTAGATGACATGATAGCAAAATCCAGTGAAGGTGAAGATCATTTGGTTAATCTCAGGAAGTTGTTTGAAAGATTTTGAAAGTTTCAATTGAGATTGAATCCTGCCAAGTGTACGTTCGGTGTCAAATCCGGCAAGTTGTTGGGTTTTGTGGTTAGTGGTAGAGGAATTGAAGTGGATCCAGATAAAATAAAGGCGATTCAGAATCTGTCTCCCCCTCGTACGCAAAAAGAAATGAGAGGTTTCTTGGGAAGGCTGAATTACATATCACGCTTTATTTCCCAGCTCACCTTCAAATGTGATCCTATCTTCAAGCTTATTCGCAAACAGGATACTGGTGAATGGACTGGAGAATGTCAGGATGCTTTTGATAAAGTTAAAGAGTACATGTCGAATCCATCGGTGTTAGTTCCTCCGATTTCGGGAAAGCCATTGATTCTGTATTTGATGGTGCCCGAGAAATCCATGGGATGTGTTCTGGGGCAACGAGATGAGACGGGAAAGAAGGAACATGCCATCTATTATCCGAGTAAAAAGTTTACCGACTATGAATCTAGATACTCATCGCTAGAAAAGATGTGTTGCGCTCTGGCATGGACGGCTCATAGACTTAGACAGTACATGTTGTACAATAAAACGTGGCTCATAGCAAGGTTAGATCCTCTGAAGTACATTTTTGAGAAGCCGTCGTTATCAGGAAGAATTGCAAGATGGCAAGTCACTTTATCCGAGTATGACATTGTTTATGTGACTCAAAAAGCAATAAAAGGAAGCGTGATAGCTTAATTCTTGGCGGATCGGGCTTCTGAAGAATATGAGTCAATGCAATTTGATTTCCCAGATGAGGATTTGATGGCTATTTCAAGAGCAGATGATGAAGAATGTAAAGAAAAAACCTAGAAGATGTTCTTTGATGGAGCTTCCAATGCTTTTGGGCATGGAATTGGAGTAATCTTGATATCCCCAGATGGTTAATATTATCTGATTACTGCACGATTGGATTTTAATTGCACCAACAATATGGCTGAATATGAGGCAAGTGTCATGGGCTTGCAAGCAGCGATTGAAAGAAAGATTGATGTGTTGGAGGTATATGGTGATTCAGCTTTGGTTATTTATCAGTTGAAAGGAGAATGGGAAACAAGGGATTCGAAGTTGATCCTATACCAGAAATACACAACTGAATTAATCAAGCATTTTGAGAATATTCAGTTTCAACACTTGCCCCAGGAGGAAAATCAGATGGAGATGTCTTAGCTACTTTAGCCGCGATGTTTAAGCTGGATGCAAAAGCTGAGATTCAACCAATCAAGTTGGGTGTGAAAGGATCTTCGGCACATTGTTTAGATGTTGAAGAAGAAGTTGATGGTCAGCCTTGGTATTTTGACATCATGCAATACGTCAAATATCAACGATACCCGGAATACGCCTCGGATAATGATAAACGGTTCATCCGAAGATTAGCTATGGGTTTCTTCCTTGGCGGAGAAATATTGTATAAAAAGAGCCGAGATATGGTGCTTTTGAGATGTGTTGACGTCGTAGAAGCAAAGAGGATACTGGAGGAAGTGCATGATGGAATTTGTGGGGCACATGCGAATGGTGACATGATGGCTAGGCAGATAATGAGGGCGGGTTATTATTGGTTGACAATGGAGAAAGACTGTATTGACTATGCTCAGTAATGTCATAAATGTCAGATCTATGCGGATAAAATCAATGCTCCTCCGAATGAGTTGCATGTTTTGGCACCTCCGTGGCCATTCTCAATGTGAGGCATGGATATGATTGGACCTATCAGTCCAAAGGTGACGAATGGGCATCGGTTCATTTTCGTGATGATCGATTATTTCACAAAATGGGTAGAGGCAGCCTCATATGCGAGTGTAACATGGGCAGTGGTTTGTAATTTCATAAAGAAAGAAAGAGATAATTTGTCGATATGGATTACCGGAGAGAATCATTTCTGATAATGCTCGTAATATGAATAGCAAGATATTGAAAGAGGTTTGTGAACAGTTTAAGATTAGGCATCACAACTCAGCACCGTATCGTCCAAAGATTAATGGAGCAGTGGAAACAGCCAATAAGAACATCAAAAAGATTATAGAGAAGATGAACGATGTCTACAAAGATTGGCATGAAAAGTTGCCTTTTTCCTTGCATGCTTATAGAACTTCGGTTCGCACATCCACAGGGGCAACCCCGTTTTTGTTGGTATATGGGATGGAGGCTGTGTTACCAGTCGAGGTAAAAATCCCTTCTTTAAGGGTATTGAAAAAGGTTGATCTGGAAGAAGTAGAATGGGTACGGGATCGTTTTGAGCAGTTGAACCTCATTGAGGAAAAGAGACTTGCAGCGTTGTGCCATGGTCAGTTGTACCAGAAGCGAATGATACGAGCGCATGATAAGAAGGTCCGTCCCAGACATTTCAGGGAAGGAGAGTTAGTCTTGAAAAAGATTCTTCCTTATCAGCATGATCATCGAGGGAAGTGGATGCCGAATTGGGAGGGTCCTTATGTGGTGAAAAGAGCTTTTTCAGGTGGAGCTTTGATTTTGGCTGAAATGGATGGGGATGTTTTGCCAAACCCAATTAATTCAGACGCTGTGAAGAAATACTTTGCTTCAAAAAAAAAGGAGGACTCAAATTGAAAACCTGAAAAGGGCGGTTTGGGTCAATGGGGGTTGTCTAAGTTGAAAAGCCGAAAGGGCGGCTTAGATATGAGGGAGATCAGCGTCGCTCAGAAAATTTCATAAAGATAGAGACAATGTCTAGTTTGATGAACTCTGAAGGATTGAAGACATCGATTGGGATTGGTTTTTAGATGAGAATTTTGAATGAACTGTTAAGGTTGTCTAAGTATTCATTGTTTGGATACTGATTTTGTTATCCTAACACCTTTGTGATAAACCTTTTGAGATGCTCTTTTATTCTTTGAGATGATTTCTTTTCCTTATTTTGTTAATAAAGATCTTTCTTTTCAGCTTATTTTTGCCACATTTGTTATTCTCAATTTTTATACCTTTGCATTGAATAAAGGGATGCATCATGCATTGCGTTTGCTATGAAATTAGAATAATGATTGATAAATTGGAATATAATCTTAAGAGATCTCTGTATTTATTTTTATGAGGAATCTATGGATAACGGAACAGAAAAGTAGAGAGATGAGATGAAATGAAAAATTTTAAAAGTGAGAATTTTTGAAGATGAGAATTTTCATGATGAAATGTTAAGCACATTGAGCTGGCATAAGATGAGATATAGAATGATTGATGTTTTGAAATTTTCGAGAAAAGAAAATTGTTCATATTCAACAGATTTTGAAAAGAGGAAAGAGATAGTAAGATTCGTTCTACCAGTATGAAGCCAAGTACAAACAGAGATGAATGATGAGCTTGAGAACCTTTTATTTTGATTAAGAGATTCATGGAGTTGATATTGTTTATTATAGAGCATTCGTGACATCCATTACAAGATATGCATCTGCATTCATGACATTCATGTACTACATTGCATTCATGCATTGCACCCAAGAAAGATTATTGCAGATATTCAATATAATTTGGACAGGAATTTCAATTTGGAATGATAATTTGTGAGAACCATATCAAATCTTTTCAGGATCCAAGGTAAGATTTTTGAAATTTTTTGAAGAAAGTATCCACTTTTGAGAATTTATAAATTTCATTGGGAATTTAAAGTTGATGCCTCGTTAAGAGGAGTTTTTCTTCGTTGGGAATTTAAAGTCGATGCCTCTGTGGAGGAGTATGTTCTTATGTTAGGTTTATTTAAAGTTGAAGCCTCGGTGGAGGAGTATGTTTTTATGTTAGGTTTATTTAAAGTTGAAGCCTCGGTGGAGGAGTATGTTTTCATGTTAGGTTTATTTAAAGTTGAAGCCTCGGTGGAGGAGTATGTTTTCATGTTAAGTTTATTTAAAGTTGAAGCCTAGGTGGAGGAGTATGTTTTTGTGTCAGGTTTATTTAAAGTTGAAGCCTCGGTGGAGGAGTATATTTTTACGTTGGGTTTATATAAAGTTTACGTCTCGCTTAGAGGAGTTTTTCTACGATGAGATTTTCTTTAAGTACGTAGGTCTTAGTAGGGTGTCTACGTCTTTGCACATCCCCTGTTTCTAAGGAAACGTACAAAGAGGGGCAACTTTAGACACCGAATTTTATCCAGACTGTAATTTGAATTTTATTTTTGAATTAAACCAAAAAAAAAAAGAAAGAGAAAAAAAAGTGGATAAATTCGAAATTAATCAGAAAAAAAAGAGTTTGGGTTGAAATAAAATTCTTCTTTGGATTGAACTTGGACTCTAAGAAGTGTAATTGGAACAAAAAATCCTTCTTGATCAGATTAAAGACTCCTAACTAGATTAAAACCAAAATTCCTTTCCTATATAATGAACCCAAGCCTCAACCACAAAGGATCATCACAGAAAATATACAATTTTCGGAAAAAAAGAGCAAGATCAGTAAAAAAAAAAATATATATTTTTGGTGAATTTAAAAATTTTTGATTCTTAGTGCTACGAGTTGTTTCGAAGAGTATTTAGTAGTTGAAAATCCTGGTTTTAATTAGACGAAGCTTGGCTTGAAGTTTGGTGATCGTTCGACGGCCAACGAAGGAAATCAGAGAGGTTGAAGTTGCGACTTTCAAACTCAGATATAGAATTATCGGGTTAGATTCGGAAAAAACTAAGTCGATTTTTGGAAAGAGGAGATCGAAAGGAATTTTTATAGATTTTTTGGGATTTTTCTGAGACCTGAGATCGGCGACGACGGCGGCAGCTGGCAGTGACCGGAATCTGGAAATTTTTTGGGTTTGTTCTTGGTGTTCTTGGTGTTTTGAAGAAGAAGAAATTGAGAGAAAAAAAGAAGATTTTTTTTTTTAGAAAGGTAAAAAAAGTGAAAAAAAAAATTGACTTTATATGGGAACCAGCAACGGGTCGGTTCGGCTCGCGCGCGGCCAGCGCCTGGGCCCGACCCGTTTGCTGGGTTGTTATGTTTTTTTTTTCTTTGTTTCCTTTATTTATTTCCTCTATTATTTTCTTTTTGCTTCTATTTCTTTTATTATTTTTTTAGGAATATTTTTTAGATTATTATTTATTATTAATTATTTATTATTTCTAATGGTATTTTTTTTAGTTTTTTTTTTGCAGGTTTATTTTGTTAGCTAATTATTAATTATTTATTATTAGATACTTATTAACTATTATTATTTTATTTTTATATTATTATATTATTACCATTAAATTTTAGTGTATTTTTTATTATTATTAACTATTAATTTATTAATAAGATTAGATAAATTTTTAATTGAGAATTAATTAATTTAAAATTAATAAATTGAGATCTTTTCCAATGATGAAATTCGAAAAGATCACAGACGGTGGATTTCTGAGAAATTTCTAGGTGAGAAAATTCTCCAGGATGAATGGAAGGATTTTTTTAAGGGATTATTTTCGATATCAATAAAGGTCAATTTTTTTTTTAAATAATTAATTTTCAATGTCTCTTTCTCAAAATAATTTTCCATAATAAATGCTTAATTAAAATTGAAGGATAAATTAAGATTTTTTCCGATGATGAAATTCAAGAAAGTCACGAATGGTGGACTTTTAAGAAATTTCTAGGTGAGAAAAATTCTCTTAAAAATTCTCCAGAACGAATGAAAGAATATTCTAAGTGATAATTTTCGATATTAAGATCAAAACTTATTTTTCGAACAAACATTAATAAAATATGGATTAATTTTGGAAGATTAATTTAAGAGAAATAACTTTGTTAAATAATCTAACTTTTTCGACGACGGAGCCTCTTCAATAGAACAAATGGTTTCTTTTGGATACTCTCGAGGTGAGGAAACGTTTTTTAGTAATTTATCGAGAATGAATGGAAGGAAGACCTAAAAAAATGATTTTCGAGATTTCTAATTTTAATAATTAAAATGAAGATAGGATAGACAAGACCATTTAATTAAGACTTTTAAGTATCACAAGACTAATTAGGTACTATCTCTTAGATAGGCGTTGTGAGGGTGCTAATTCTTCCTTACACGTAACCGTACTCCCGAACCTAGTTCTGATAAGTAGGCCATAACCTATTCTTTTTAGGGTGCCTTAGTCAAGCTTAGGATTACTTTAAAAGGGATAGATTCATATAGGTGACTAATTACACCTAGATTAGATGATTAGTGGCGACTCCATTGATTTGTGTCTAGCATGCTGAATTCGCATTTGACACGTTATGACAATTAATGCATTGAATTAACATATCTATTTGAACAGATGGTGGAGAGAGAGGGGTTTTAGATTTTTTTTTATAAGCGTTATGAAAGTGTTAATATTTTTTTGTGTGTAATTGAATTCTCGAATTTAATTATGAGATATAAATAAAAATCTATTTCTTTTAAAAAAATTTAATCAAATTTCGGACTAACATGTTATGACATATGACATATCTTAGTTGTCTAAAAATTATGCCTCAATTTTCCAAATAGAGGCATCACATTCAATTGGGATTAGCTTATTGATATAGGTATTCCTAATTTATTATTCCTATTTAGCAAGCAACCGATAAGGATAAGGTAGTAAATTGGACCAATAAAATGGATTTGTGTTGAGAAAAAATGAAGTGGGAATGGAAGAGAAAAGCCCAAGAAATATACTGCCAACCAATGATAAATTGGTTTCATGGGGTTTGTTGATGGATAAGGAATGCCTTACATGCAAACAAAAGAAGTTAAAGGATCACTTGTTTTTCAGCTTTAGATATTCGAAGATGATTTGACAGCGTGTAATGAAACTATGCAAGATCCACAAGAGAACTGAGGATTGGGAAAAGGGAGCTACAATGGGTCACGAGAAATGTCAAGGGTAGGGCTTTGATCACCATCATAATTTGAATTGTCTAAAATGCATTGATTTATTTTGTTTGGAGGGAACGAAATAACAAACTACATAACCAAGTTGCACATGATAAAGACAGAATCCTGGAGCAGATCAAGAAAACAATCTCCTTGCGCTTGCATGATCTCAGCAAGGTCAAAGTTGATTCTATAATTTGGCATAAATAATTGAAAGCTTAATTCTGCAATTTTTGTTTAACTCTTAACTGATGAAAAGAATTGTAAATTTGTATCACCTATGCTGCTTCTTGGATAATAAAAACTTTAACTACTTATCCCAAAAAATAAAAAATAAAATAAAAAGGCCAGTTCGAAAAGAAAATAAAAAGGCCAGTTCGAAAAGCCTAGGTCCAAAAATGAAAATGAAAACATAGGAGTACAGTATATAAATATAGACCGTACATACTTTCGAACAAAAAAGTACCAAAAAGTAAAGTGACTTTGAAACAGATAAACATTTGGATATATTAAATATATTTATTTAAATTCGAAAATTGAAAAGGAGATCGGACGGCAACGGCATGCGCACTGGAATTTGAGAGACAAGACAAGAGAAGAGAAGAGATTATTACTAGTTAGTTTGTGTTCTATGTGTAGTACTAGGAAAACTTGTTCTGTCCATTTCTTTTCAAAGCGACACCGTGCTTTCTCCATCATTGACGCCCAGGAGCGCTTCCGCAACATCCGCTTACTTAACCTAACTTTTACTTCTCTTATCATTTTATTATTGCTCAAATTTTCTTTTCTGCTTTGAAAGTTTTGTTTTTTATTTTTCGTTCCTCTTGTTTTGGTTGTTCGAATTGCATGAGAATTCTGCTATATCATATACAGTTTCAGTTGAGTTTCTACTCCCTCATGCTTCCAAGTCTAAACCTTAGATTAACTCTTCATCCTTTTTTTTTTTTTTTCTTCAATACAAAGAAATTTGGACATTTTAACCCTAGTTGCAAATTTGTGGAAGCATCATTAACGTTCAAATTAGTTTGATACATATTATCGGTTTAATAGTTTCTACTCTAAGCACAGCTTTGGTTTATAATAGACAACTAGAGTGGATGGAGCGCCTACCATTTCAATGTTAGCTTATGAGATATTGCTACAAACCTGATCCACTTTCGTTGCTGTTCAAAATTTGATGATTTTTAGATTTATGGTTGTTTAAGTCTTTAATAATATGGTTAACAGCAAAAGACAAACGTTTGAAACGGTGGAATATTTGTGTCAAAAGATTCCTGATGTTGATTTTAAAATTTCCAGGAATGGTAAAGGTTTACTTGAGAAATTTGAGGAAGAAATGTAGGTTGATATCGAATTGTAGATGCTTTATTTTTATTTGCTGTTATTCTGACAAACATGTTACATTCCTGCTATTTAAACCAGTTCACCTTTGGTTGAATAGTAATCTGTGTATTTATTCCACATTAAGTGGGAGGCTAGAAAAGGACATTTCTTTCCTTTGTTTAGTTGGAAGTCTATCTAGCAAAAGATTAATTTCAAAGGTCAATGGGTGATCTGTTACTTGTGTAGCCAAGGGGACAGATCTGTGCATTGTTGTCCTTATTGAGCTTGCTTATTAGATTCCTGTCGTTGATATGTTGCATAAATATATAGGAGGAATATGATACTCATGAGTCATGATCCAAAAGGACATTGTTCGATGGTATTACCGTTTCTGAGGAAGAGGTCAAAGATTATAGAGATTGTAGCTGCACGAGACGTTGTCTTTGCTCTTTCCATTCTGGTGTATGTGCGGCATTTAGCCGAGGTAGGAGCCTTGTTTCACAGTTCTAAACTTATTTTGGATGGGCTTCTCTATTTCTGTTTGCATCAACAATTAGAATTGGAATCGTGATGTTTTATTGTTGTTTGGATGCAGAGACTAATCAAAGAATATGCTTTCTAAATGTCACTGCCGATGAAGTTATACGAAGTTTGTTTTATAATAAAAACAACGACTCACTTATCACAGTCTCAGTTTATGCTTCAGATTCAGCTCCTTGAAATGCAGAAGCACTAGGATTGAGTATGTCATTCTTTTTTAACCTCTTTACAACCCTTACCGTATCCCAACTTGAGCCAAAAGGAGAAAAATGGTAAAAAAAAAATCAAAGAAAATGTGAATACTGCATCTCGACATTGTAATTTGTAATGTTCATTTGTTTTCTTTCTGAAATAATTCTGTTTTATGGACAGATACATACGGAGAGGTCAAACTGATACCGGTTTTGCTCTTTTTGAATCCGAGTCACTGAAGTGGCCTGGCTTTGTGGAGTTTGATGATATGTAAATGGGAAGGTACTCACATATTCTGCACAAGATAGGTAAGTAGTCATCCATATGAATGTACTTTTGTGCTAAACTATAATAATTGGATCCAAAACTAGATTCATGAGTTTGATATATACTGTTTTTGTCTTTTAGTCAGTATATACAAGGTGTTTGACCTCAAAAATTATACGATGTTATACTCCATATCGGATAAAAATGTTCAAGAGATTAAGATCAGGTATTGCTCCTTTCATGATGGTTATATCTTCCTGCTACAAAATAAAGATTCATTCATTGATAGAAAAATGGAAACCTTTATGATTTTCTTTGTTCTTCTGTTTGTATCAATATTTGATATTGTTGCTTGTACTACTTGCTGTCTTCTTCCTAAAAAGTAAAATCAAATGATAGATAGCAAAAATTGGCATAAGATGAGATTAAAACAAAACACTGATTGTAGCATAACTGTTATATACAAAAGTAAAAAACTGCATTTTGTTCTCCAAACAAATTACAGTTTTTTTTTTTTTAATAGTTTATAAGTATTGTTTAGTCCAAACAAGTTTTCGCCTTTCTCCTGGAAGCAAAAAGTAGTAGAAGTAACAAGCAAATGGTACCTTAACTTGTTTACTTTTGATGGTGTCATGTTATGTAATTGACTTTGTTTCCAACATAACTTTTTTGACAGTCCAGGGATCATGTTATTGATTTTCACTAAAGTTGGTGGCTATGTTCCTCTTAAGATTCTCTCAATAGAGGATGGTGCTGTTATAAAATCTTTTAGCCATCTTCTTCACCGGAATAAGGTGGATTTCATCGAACATTTCAATGAAAAGCTTCTTGTTATGTAATGATGCATTGCAATATATTTCACCGGAATAAGAAACATGGAATGTGGATTTGGTTCACCATTATGTGTGCAATGCATCTAATGAATTTTGTTGCATCCCTGGTGTGGTGTGGGGTCCATTAATATAAGCAACATATTGAGTGGGAAATGTGTTGCTAAAATAAGAGCAAGCAACAGTTTGGGTGTGGAAAAGCAATGCAGGTGGAGTTGGAAGAAGCAGAGCAAAGGGTGGAGAATTAGAGTTGCAGAAGCGTTGGAAGATGTAACGGCTGTTTTTTATGATGAAGTGCGCAATGATATATATATATATATATATATATATATATATATATATATATATATATATATATATACACACACACACGGGGGGAATAGTCAAGGGCTGGTCATGTTCATGTGTGGTCTAACTAACAAATTGATGGGTTTAATTTGATTTTATGGAATGTAAATTGAGGTGGTGTTGGTTGTGAATGGGAATGGGAATTGATTGTGAGTAGCATTAGTAAGTGTTATTGTATGGTATCAATTCATTTGGTTTGTGTTGTGTTGGAGTGATGGTTTTGAATCCCTTCAACTTGAATGATAAGCAAACCAAAGCAAAGCAATTGCTGCAATAGATATGATTTTGGATGGAAATGGAAGAATAGGAATCCAAATATTCCATGATGAATATCGAATGAATGCCATTATTACTACTCTACTCTCTACTTTCTTCTTTCTTTATTTCATCTTCACGCTAACTTCACCTTCCCTCCCACCCTGCCTGCCTCCATCTGTTATTAAAAAAAAAAATTCTTTCTAAATTATCTTTTTTCCAACAATTAATTAATAAAAAAATGTTTTGAAAAAAGCCAACAAAGAAGTTTTATGTTTTAAAAACCTAATTTTTTTTTCCTGTCTTTCTTTTTATTTTTCAAGACGTCGGGTAATTTATTTTTCATGTCGTGATGACATTAGTGAATAATGATATTTTAAGATCAAATTTGGCTGTTAAATGCTGTATTCGACATTTTTCTTTTATAATGTTATTTCATTAATATTTTTTACAATTCTTATTTTTTAAATTTAACAAAAATAAAATGTCTTGTTTGTATCAAATTAAAAAATTAATGTGGTAAAAAAGAATTATACAAAATATTTTATCAAATATTATATCAGATTAAAAATTAATAAAATAAAAAATATATGGTAAAGAAAAAAAATTAACATAATTTTTTATAAAAAATATAACATTGTTGAAGGGATTGTCGGATTTGATGTTTAGCGACGAAATTTGAGTTTAAATCATCATAATTAGCTGATACCATCACCCATCACTAATAGTATGAAGAATAAAAGAAAGATCAGCGTTTTATAAATTAAATATTCTATATTAATTTTTTGTTTTTTAAATAATCAATTTAATTATTAAAAATGAATATTTTGAAGAAAGCTATTTTTGTTAAATTTTATTTTAAAATTATCTAAAATTAAAATTTAATCAAATTAAAATAGAAGGTAAAAAATGGATATAATATAATGGTAAATTTAGCTTTACAAAAAAAAAAAAGAAAAAGAAAAAGGAAAAGGGCAGAAGAGAAGAGAATACATATCCATCCATTTATTTTCCAATTACATTTCCATCCAAATCCAAAATCCAGTATATCCAACACCAAACCATGCATCTGTTTTTCATTGGCTTTCAGACTTTTAAGTTTTCATTCACCCAGTATTTTATCACCACAGGGTCTGGCTCAGGCTCAGGCTCAGCTTGATTTTGTTAGTTTGAAGTTTGAGAAGGTACATTTTATTTTTATTTTATTTTGTGTTTGAAGTTTGAAACCTAACTAAACCACCAAATTTGCATTTCTCGATTCACACACTCTGTTTTTCTTTCCTTGGGTCAGAATTAAAATTGCAATTACAACTACTAATACAAGGAGAAGGTGAAGGTGAAGGTGAAGGGGTAATTGAGGTGAGTGCTGAGCAGTGAGTGTCGGTGCTCCTGCTCCCTCTTGTCTTTGTCTTTTTAAAAAGCTGTAGGTAGTGTCAGATCCGACTCCAATAATGCAGCAGCTGCAACTGGATTTCTCCATCTCAATTCACAATTTACTTCTTTTGATTTGGTAGATAACAAAAGCAATAAAAGATGGACGGAGATGGAGATGCGCCTTTAGATTACGCTACCATTCAGATCCTGCCTTCTCAAAACAGGTTCTTTGCTCTTTCTTTCTTTCTTTCTTCAAGCTGCATCTGCATGTCACCACCACTCACTCACTCTACGCTACCTCTACCCTTTTCTTAACAATGGTATGCAATATACATACATACAGGAATTCATTCTCTTCTCTGCTCTGCAATGTTCAATTAAATTTCTCTACTTTTAGGTACGAGGCATATACTTGTCGTGACAACAAAGTAGAAAAACTGGCTGTTGGGGTTCTGCAAAAACTCTTGCCCCATTTACCCGGAGTAAACAACTTGTACACCGAAGGATCCAATGCTAACTACAAACTCCAACCACCCCACAATCTAAACACTGCCCACTGGTTTACTAAATCTACTTTGACCAGGTTCTTATCCTCATTTTTTACCATCTAAGTATTTCACATTTTCCATTCTTCATTCTGCTCACTATGTGGTTGGAAACCATTAGGTCACCCCTTTTACTTTCTCAGATTCCTATATATTGTTGGTTCAACGGATTTTGTGGATACTGCCAAAGTTATTGAAGGTGAGATGTCTCTGTTGGAGGAAGCCAGAAAATTTCACCTTTCTCTGTATGCTCAGGTAAATATCCTGTGTCCTTAAGTTCTACATATTTAATTATGTAGGAGTTCTCACTAACGAAAGTTTCATCTTCTCAGGGTCATCAAGATCATATTCAAAGCAGCCAAAAAGGTAAATGTTATGTTCAAATAAATTTAAAGTAGCATACTATTGATTGCCTTGATACATTCTCTATCTCATAGTTTTCTTTTTTCTTTTAAATGTTACAATCTTCTTAAATACTTTAGTATAAAAGGAGTACTATTCCTTATTTTATTGACTTTCTATCTATTCATATTGCAAATAGACTGAAGCTTGCAACTTTAATATTGTTTGATTAAGCTTTCTTTTTAAACTAATTGAGGACATAAGTGGTCTCCCTTGTCTGTCTTGCCAATCTCCCTAATTTTGTGTTGCACCAATGGTACCTAAAAGCCTCGAGAGATTAATTGTTATCTTTCCTTGTTCAACAGATATCTGCAACTCAGTAGACGTGGTCCTAGCATCCAAAGTAACTGCCATTCTTTACAACTTTTTGTAATCAATTTTTCCTCTAGGTCCTTTAGGAGTTGATCTTATTATACTACATAACGTTTCACCATATTTGTTGTTGCCACTAATATATGCAATTGACCTCTGCAGTTCGAAGTCCAGAGTTCATCATCAGATACCTCTAAGTATGTTCACTCCACTAATATATATATATATATATTATAGTTAGTTAGGGTGTTTTATTTCTCCTGAAAATCCAACCAACCTTTGGAAAGTTTATTGCTAGGAATGAGCTCTTACATGCTATGGACTCAAGACTTACAGCATTAAGAAGTGAGTTAGTTGCAGCTTTTAACCAGGCAGTTGGAGAAACCTGCTCCTACAAAGAAATCACTCATCTAGCAAAATTTTCTGAAAATTTTGGAGCAAATGATTTAAAGTAAGTTGCCTTCCAAAAGAAAAGTGCATGGATCTTTTAAATTCTCATTTGCCCAAAGAATTTGTAAATGCAATATTTTTACCAAATTTTTTGGTATTTCTTACAGCATTTATTGAAATGAATTATAAGCAAAAAATAATCTTGTTAAGTCTATTACAGGAATTTTTTGTGCACACTTCTAGAGCTGAGCCAAAAGAGTCAAGTTGCTAATCTGTCATATGATGAAAAGTCTTCGTCCACTTTTGCTTCAATGAATGACAGCATAAACAAGACTGGTGGAAATAATCAAATATCAAAGTCAGTAAGTTCGGAAACACCAGTTAAGTATGGTGTTTCACCAGCAAAAGTTGCCCAGGTTGAACGTCAGAGCTCAACAGAAAGTGAGGAATCTTCTGACTTAAGTGATGAGAATCAAACGTCTGCAGAAAGGAGTCGAGCTCTTATAAGATCTGCATCACCTAGACGATCAGCATCTCCTATGCGAAGGGTTCAAATAGGGAGGAGTGGCTCACGTAGGGCCCCTGCTCTGACCATTAAGAGCCTTAGTTACTTTCCTGCTAGAGAAAAGATATTGTCTCAAAGAGATGTAGCTTCAGATGATATTGAAGAGGAAGGATCTGGACACACTAAGAAACCTGAGAATAATGTTCAGCGTATGAGTGTTCAAGACGCAATAAATCTTTTTGAAAGTAAACAAAGGGATCAGATTACTGATGTTCCAAAAAAGAACTCATTAACAAACATCTCTCTTGGTGCAAGTAAGTCTGTATTGAGAAGATGGAGTGCAGGTATGGGTGAATCCTCCTCCCAATGCCAATCACAGAATGCTTCTGAAGATCCTGTTCCAGAGCCTCCTGATAATGTCATCAATAGTGATATCATGAGGAGGTCAGCAGATGTTAATTTGGAACCTGATACTAGAACTGGAGCACAAAACATCAATGAGACTGTTGATGTGAATGTAGAAAGGCTGGAAGAGAGGTCATGTAGTCCAATAGATGTTCAAGAGGTCACAGATATAATCCAAGAAGAGGAAGCTAATGAAAGGTCAAAAAGCTCAGCTGAATGGAGTCGACAGAAGGAAGTGGAGTTGAACCAAATGTTCAAAAAAATGATGGAAAATCAGCCTGCTAGCTGTAGGAAGCCTCAAACTAAAGTCAGAAAAAATCTGCCTCCAGAGCAGAGAGGTGGATTTTATGACCATTACAAGGAGAAGAGGGATAAAAAACTTAGAGGAGAAAATGCTGGAAAGCGTGCTGAAAAAGAAGCAAAGTTTAGAGCAATGCAGAAAATTCTTGATGAGAGGAAAGCAGAAATGGCTTCCACAAACGTGAATAAT
Organism: Fremontodendron californicum; assembly: GCA_030761205.1. Classification (NCBI taxonomy): domain Eukaryota; kingdom Viridiplantae; phylum Streptophyta; class Magnoliopsida; order Malvales; family Malvaceae; genus Fremontodendron; species Fremontodendron californicum. The sequence goes on along the minus strand of JAULJL010000054.1, from coordinate 24,993 downwards.
TTATGTAAAAAGGATCCTCCAACAAAGGCCCAAAAATCTATTAAGAATCCCCAAAAGTTACCGAAGAATCCTTCTCAGCCAGCTAATACAAGGAAGGACACCACAACTGCAAAGAAGATTTCATCTAGAACATCCCCCTTGCCTGTTACTCGTAAGTCATGGCCTTCAACACCATCACCAAGAACAACAGGGACATCACCAGCTAAAACTTCTTGCGGAATCTCTTCTGCTGGCACTATGCCAACACGTCGGAAACCTCAGTCAGCCCAATCAGTACCTCGACCGAGTCCTAAAGTGGAAAGCTCCCAGCCACAACGAAGAAATGTGAAGGCAACCCAGACTGATAAACGAGGTTTAGTGAGTGTGAATGAGAAGCAGCAACAAAAAATGATGACAAGCAGCAAAACAACTAAAACAAAAGTTGCAGCAGCACCTGGAGACTCTTCCAGTATGGTTCCATTGAAGCCTAGTTTGTATAACAAGGTGACAAAGAAAAGTAGTGTAGTTCCACTGGAATCAAAGCCATTTCTCCGCAAAGGTTCAGGATTTACCTCTAGTGTTGGTCTTGTTAACAAGATAAAAAATCATTCTCAGTTGGAGGACCCTTTGACAAACACTGAAAATTCTATTGATGCTCAAGAGAGTGGTGTCATTGTTAATGCTTCTGTCTTGGTGAATGAGCATCAGGATCAGGATGTTTCACCACTGGATCATTGTGATGATGCTATTCAGCCAGAAACACAGGCAAATGGCCACCAGAAATGTGATGTGATTGAGAGTGCTGATGAACTTGCTCCTGACTTTGATGTTGGCTTAAAAAATATTGCCGGGTCTTCCCAATGTGTGGAAGAATCAACCATCTCACCAACTGCTTGGGTAGAAATAGAAGAGCATCAGAACCTGCCTGACCAATGTGATGACAAAACAGGTGAAATTACCTCTTCAGCCAGCATTGCACCTGTTGGATCGGCAAGTCCTCGTGTCCGTCACTCTCTGTCACAGATGCTGCAAGAAGAAAGTAGTGAAGCTGATGCTACTGAATGGGGAAATGCTGAAAATCCGCCTGCAATGGTCTACCAAAAAGATGCACCCAAGGGATTGAAGAGGCTGTTGAAGTTTGCTCGGAAGAGTAAGGGCGATGCAAATATAACAGGTTGGTCTAGCTCATCTGTCTTTTCTGAAGGAGAGGATGACACAGAAGAATCAAAAGTTTATAATAAGAGAAATGCTGATAACCTACTGCGAAAGGCTTCTCTTCATGCAAAGAGCTATGGGCAACAAAAGACTTTGTTATCTGATGGCTATGAAAATCATTTGGATGCTCATGAGCTTCCATCTGGTATATTTTCTCTTTGCCATAATCATTACATGCTTATTTTCTGTCAAACTGTTTCAGTGTTTCTCATCTAGACAGAATCTAGATGGTTATAGGTCAAAAGCATAGAAGTAACTGCTTTCATGCTTGTGGCTCATTATTCTATAGCTCGTCTGTTTTCTCTTCTTTGCTCAAGTTTCTGGGAAATACCAAAATAGTTGTAAATATTACCATTCCTTGAATCTTCACCATGTCTCATTATGAAAGTACTGTGGGTTTTGTGTATGCAGCTCAATTAGGCATTAGCACATTTGATGCCCAAAAATTGCTGAAGGGCAGTGTCTCAGCTGCAGCCTCCACTACTAAAGGTCAGTTTCCATCTCCATTAATCTCTCGCAGTTTCCTTAGTTCCTTTCCCTTTTAATTTTCTGGAATAATAGTTTATTTTCTTTTTCCTTTGCCACAGTAGGTTTTGTAGTCGCCAAATTCCAATATTTTTTGCCTTTTTTTTTTTATTATCAGGGACAAGGTCATTCTTCTCCCTTTCAGCATTTAGGGGTAGTAAACCAAGTGACATGAAGCTTCGCCAAAACTAGGATAATTATAAAAATCGAGGTTATTGACGTTTGCTCTCTCTCAGTCCTAAGCAAACTAAGCTTTGCTGGTGGCAAAATTTCTTCTGCTTCTCTTACCATTTTTTTGGTGTATTGTTTTGCATGTCAACAGTCAGGGATCATCTCTATGCTTGTGTTTGTGTTGGTGGGGTGTTCATATAGATACAGTACGTTTCAGTATTAGGATTTCCATCCTGTTAAACAAATTGTTCCATGTTAGAGGACATAAAACTAAAATCCTGTTAAACAAATTGTTCCATGTTAGAGGACATAAAACTATGATGAATTAATTGATTTTTCTTTTGTATGAGCACACATTATAACAGCATTAAAAAACTTCAAGCCTTGTACTGTGGAATCCCATAGACTGCTCAGAGCTAGATTCTTAGTTCACCAAATGGAAGCTTTGAGACACTAAACACATCCCAACTGCTGGTGGAATGGTGATTGGTAACTGTATGGCTTTGGATTCCCATTTGTTGAAACTTCCAGTTTCCTATGTTTGATAGAAGAATCTGCAGCTTGGTGTGCTAAGTTTCGTACTTGGGTTGTCTTTCACTCTTTCAAGGCCCCTTTCAGCATTAGATTCGATGAATATTGTTGTCCCTTTCAGCAGCTAATGAATTCTTAGACAAGAAGGAACTGGCAGATATGGAGAATTTCCAGCTTAATACATCCCTTATTCCCTTTTTTAAGACCACGTGTTTCTATTGGAATTGCTTTGATATTCATTCAAAAAAGAAAGGTTCAAACTTCGAATAACTAATTGTAGTTTAACTATGCATGGGTAGATTTGTGGAACAGATGTTCCAATCGATTTATATTCAGGCGTCTGATGGAATTTTCTTTTAAAAACAATGGTCTCGACTGAAATGAGCAACGGTCTTTGATTGCTTGTTTTCTTTATGTTTTTTCAACAGGATTAATAGTCAGTAAACAAAATGATGTCACCTCATTAGAAATAAAATAATTTATAATTTCATACACTTACATACTCGGGGATGTTATTATTGAGAAAGTCATTAAATATATTTAATGCAAGTACTGTATTGTTTTTGTGAGTTTCGGTGGGTAAAAGATAGAGAACCAAATGTAGAAAGAAACGGTTTCAAGGTTTTGCTGCAAATGCCACTTTTTTTTTTTTTTTTTTTTTTATACTTATTTCACCTCACCAATTACGGTATGCAATAGAGGTGAATCAAATAGTATTAATATACAATGAAGTTTCGTATAGTGAAATCAAACCACTAAAATCACTAAACTCCATGATGAGGGACGGAAATATATTTCTTATGCACGGTTTTTTGGCAATTAATAATGTCTAAGAGACATGCTCTTAATTTGAGAATGAGAGGGAAGAAATAGAATAAGCTCTAGTATGTAAAGTGTGTCTTGGAATAATTTCTAACATCTCTATTTATAGAGAATTTATTCAAGAGTGGTACCCCTTCAATTGTGTTGATTAGTTCAATCAATTTATCTTTTTCGTTGAGTTCACTTCTTTTGAAACTCAGTATCATTTGCAACATTTTACAAGTGAAAAAACACTTTTAGAAAAGATTTAAACAAATTTGAAATAATTGATCATTACAGTAAACAATGTCAAAATTTGCATTAGAACAATCCACTGCGTCATAATATTTTTATTTTTAAGCACTTTTTAGACATGACACTCGAATGCCTTTAATCAGACATCCGAATGCCTTAACATAAAATGTTATATAACCTATTTTTCATTTTGAAACTTATGAAATTTGAATGCTCCAATATAAAAGTCTCTCGATTATTTAATGTCTTAAATTGAAACACTAATTTCTCATTCAATTGATTAGCACATAATGTTTAATCAATTAACATTCATAGTTCACCATAATTTGTGAACTATTTTGAAAATATTCCAACACTATGGAGACCAACATTACATGGAAAGGATTATGCCTTGGAGGCAAATCTTTTGCCATTCCTTAAGATGTTCAGATGATGCACACACTTATTGGCCTTCATCCATAAGCTTCCTGTTTACTTGGGTAAGAGATTTTGTTATAAAGAAAAGATTCAATTGCTTATAAAGAAAATGATTCTCATTAAAAGCAAATGCTTGGGGGGATTCTATGGTAGCTTAAAAAGGATCATGCTTATCGAGCAAGAAATTAGCACATTGAATGCAAATGAGTAATTGCTTGCCTTTGATGGTTTCTTTTATAAAGCCTTTCCATGTTTGCTTATTAATAAGTTTTCTTTGCATGCTTTTTTCAAAATTACTTTTTCTTTTGTTTGGTAAGTCTCTATTAACTCTTTATTTGTTTGGCTTAAAGCCTTGAATTTTTGTTAGCTATTTACAATTCATCACCCAGATAAGTTTATTTTTCAAAGCAATTAAGTTAATAAAAAAAGTAATTTTTTTATTCTTTGTTGCAATTTAATTCCTATAAATTATTTATCTTTTTTGTAAGGAAGCCTGGTTTCATTTCTATGATATTCCTTTTAATCTTCTTACTATTATTATACTACCATCTACCCTCTATCTTAGTTTTTAAAATCAACAAATCTTACAATAAGTTACTTTATGAGCAGAAAAAAAAAGTGTGAGAAACTAAGTAGTAAGTACACCTTCTCCAAAAATACCAAAAGAACATTGGGTTAAAAGCCAAGGTGATTGAACAATTACACATTCTTCTTAGGGTTATCCATTACAAGTGCCTTCCAATTTAGTTACTTAAAAAAAAAAAAAAACCCTGTTTATAATAAGAGAGTTTTTACTCTCTTTTTTCATGTATTTACATTAATGTCAAATGAATTTATCTTTACATGTTTAGATATATATCCCCGTTATTATATATAATATGTCTTGCTCACTTTAATGTTTCCAACCACACAATTTAGACCAATTTAACAAACAATATCCCCCTTCAAAAATATAATGGAGTCCAAAACCATTCGTAATATGGTTTTTCTTTTGTTAATTTTCTTAGAGAATTATATATGGCATATCATTGGGACTATTTTGAATAATGATATATATATATATATATATATTTATATGTTCTCTACACACTAATTAAAAATATTACTAAAAAAGAAAAAGAATTGCATGCATATAAATTCTTTTATCCAAAACATCTCCTTTGTTTTACTATGAATTTAATTATTCTGCAGCGTATGAATTTAATTTTCGCGCCGCATGTTGAAATAGTATATAAGAATAAGACAGTAATTTTATTTTACTTTTTGTTGAGATAGCATTATGATCTATCAATAACTTAATCTAGATTATGAAATTTAATTTACTTTGAATCTATCTGACAGACTTGACCCTCCAATTCACCCTCTTAAGACATAGAAAGAGGTTAGTTTCCTACTTTCCTGCAAGATTGACCGACTTTCATGTCAGCTTCGGCTAAAACTCCCTCCTTTCCTTTGTAGTTGTAACCAAAAAGAAAAGAAAATGGACTATATAATTTACTTCAAGTTAAATGGTATGGTAAAAGAAATCTTGTATTTTTTTTATATATAAAAAAAAAGACAACATATTCATCCTAACATGAAATGAAATCACTATTCCCTCATTTCCTCAAAAAATAATTGTCTTACAAATTAATAACCATATAGCATCTAGGTATTCCCTCCTCACTGAAATTAATTAATAAATAAAAGCACAAGTTTTGCATTGGAATTACTACTGTACAAAAGTTGAATGATAAATTTTACAAAATTCCGTAGAGCTCTATTTTATTGAACTGCTAATCTCTGGAGATGATCCAAGAAGACCTCAAAGCTGACATCATCAGTAAAGATTATGTCTCCACCCGGATGATGAGCATCGGAGTTATATGTCGCAGAAGGATTCAACTTTGCCAGAAGAAAACGGGCCTGACAATCAAATCAAATCCAAACAGACTCTCTTAATAACTAAAAAACTAACAAAGGCTGGCAGAATGTAATGTTACTTGTTGTTCGCTTTCTCTTTTTTCCCCATCTTTTTCTGCACTATGATTCAGCATATGTACAAGTTGAATATCATATCTAATCTAAGCTTCAGTTTTGCAAGTGCATTTGCAAATTCACTCATCCACCCATCCATTTCTTTAGTATTTAAATTGACAATTCAAATCATAAAGACTCACAAGTTTTTAAATACTATCTTCAATGGCGCAGGCCAGAGCCTAATTGTTTAAACAATAAGGACTACAACTCACAAGCAGAGAAGAGGCAAGCATGGATGCAAATTAAAGGGTGTGACAATTCAAACCATAAAGACTCACAAGTTTTTAAATACTATCTTCAATGGCGCAGGCCAGAGCCTAATTGTTTAAACAATAAGGACTACAACTCACAAGCAGAGAAGAGGCAAGCATGGATGCAAATTAAAGGGTGTTACCTTCAAGGACGAAAGGGGGGAAAATAAAATCATGATAATCCCAATCATAGTCTTAACTTTATCTGCAATTAAACACTTAATATACAAACTAAGAACAAGAGCTACTGACCTGTGAGCCATGCTGGTCACAAATGACTAGTCGAGGAACTGGAAACCTTTCCTTGATTATTGCATCCGCATCATCACAAGGAGCTTGCAGCAACTGGGCAAAAGCCTACACAGAACAAATGATCATAAGAACAAATATGTATGGCCCACTTATGCCAGCACTATTTGTCAATTCCGAAGGCTCTGTTTTTATTTTTTAAATCTTCCAATTTATGTAAAAATAAAACAAAAACTATATTTGTTAGGACTTTCTGTTTTTTTTTTTTTGGTTCAAAAATAATTTAGGACTTTCTGTCATGACTTGTATGAGATCATTAAATATTTAAATTACTTTTTCCCTAAGCAAATATGCAGGCAAAATGATGCATGATTAATATTGATTTTGTTACTTTGTTCTATTTTAACTTTAAAGGATTAATTGGAACTCTAATACATAGATTTAGGATATTTTAAACAGATTAGACTATTTTATATTAATTAGTGTTTCGCTTGTTTTTTCAAGTATTAGTGCATTAGGTTATATTTGATATCTTTCATTTATATTAGGGTACCCTCCAAGCACTTCTTGTTCAGTTTTGGAGATTTTGGATTTTGGAGTACTGAGATTTGATAGTTGAGTTATTAGAAATAGATTCCTGCCTCGTTGTTCTTCTATCTCTCTCCTCCATTTCTTATATTTCCCCCCTAACTTCTTTTTTTTTGTTTTCCCCTTCCCTCTGCTTTTCCCTATTTCCCTTCCGTGTTCCACATCACATATGCAATAGAGTGATTGCTTATGTGATCATAGATGGTGAAAAGGCAGTTCTGTTATATTGGCATGTTCTTACTTTCTTACCATTTAATTTATAGTACTTTTACACAAGAAATAAATTTTCTTATACATGATTAGTTCGTATATCCTAATACAAATAATAACTAAGGCTTGGAGGGCCTAATAAAATTATCATAATCCCGTCTAACTATAGAAAAAACACAGGCTAATGTTACCAATGCAAAAAAATATTGAAAAAAAAAAAAACCTTGGAGTTCAAGGCCAAGGTCTCTTAAATTAAGGGCCAACAGATTTCATGACCAGCAGTAATCTTTCTTGTTTAATAGTGGAGCCATGCTAGAAAAAAGCCATATAATTCTCCGTCTATGATGATGAGATCATAATGTTCTATTCAGAAGAAACAAAGACAACAAACAGACAGCCTTTGCTAAACTTATGGGTACCAATGAAAGGATAAAGTTTTTGGATGGTAACTACATTTTCACTATGTTTTTCGAAGATATCAACAAGTAAAAGGTTAAAAATATCTACTTAACTCTTAATGCCTTTTTGCAACTACACTTTGTCCAATTGGACAAACTGAGTTTGCCTAACATCAGATCTCCAGCATATATCAGCTTTGCTTTTCCATTTTTTGGATAAATATAAGCTTGCTTTTCTTGTTCGGCTGAATATGTAAATTCCAAATTCAAGAAAAATTACCTGATGCTCAGGTTGATTGTGGTATCCAGCTTTTCGCCACTGAGCAATAGTTGAGCCATGAAAAATAACAATGGTGAAATAAGAGTCCAAAAGCAGGATCCTGTCAGCTGCAATGGCAGCCACATCAAGCAGTGCTGGTTCTGGAGCAGACTGAAATGAGTAAGAAATCAGTGAAGGTTGAATCATCACAACCGAATTGGCAACATTTTCCCGGTTCAGGATCATTCTAAAGTATGCCGTCTCATCAGGGCTGTTATTGAAAACCTGTAAGGTATGAACTAGCCTAGTTGAAGAAAATAATCCAATATAATGCATAACCTATAATAGTCATAATTTTCAATTATTCTGATGAAACAAAAAATGTGATTTAAAAACCAAGATGGAAAATACCTGGACAAATTGTGAACGCCGCAAATGAAACATGAACTGAGGAAATATTGAAAACCTTGGAGACAGGCTGAAAGAAGACGGGCTATCCTTTTGGTAATCCCCAAACCGAGAACATATATGTATCAACGCTTTATCCAACCATCTTATAGGGTCAAATTCGGCCTGCATGCCAATGTCATGTTAAGAATAGTACACACCACACTTACACAGGTCAAAAAATTGCATAGAGGACTAAAAGCAACACTTCCAGGAGTAACTGAACGGACTGTGGGAAAGGTCCATGTGATAAAATTCTAGTTTTAGCAATTTAATTGTTTAGCATTGCAAGCCAATTCATATCTCCTTGTTCACAAGCATCCATAAGTGATACCAAATTTAAACATATAGAGAAAAGTTGTTGCCTGGGCCAGGAAAGAAAAAATCATACATATAAGAAGATAAAGAAGTCTGTAGCTTGGTAAGGACAAAACAAAGTAATGAATGTAATACACAACCTCAATTTGTACAAATAAAATCAAGAATATGGAGAAAAAGTGAGCACTTTTAGGAGATGCAAACACCAGTTAATATAAAAGCCAAGTATCTTTCTGCATACAGGGTAAGATTTTAATAAAATCTCAATGGGATTACGTCCGTTCTCAGCTCTCCTTGCATTGTTGCTAGGGAACGTCTAAGGAGATAATGAAGTCTGTAGCTTGGTGAGGACAAAACAAAGTAAATGAATGTAATAGACAACCTCAATTTGTACAAATAAAATCAAGAATATGGAGAAAAAGTGAGCACTTTTAGGAGATGCAAACACCAGTTCATATAAAAGCCAAGTATCTTTCTGCATACAGGGTAAGATTTTAATAAAATCTCAATGGGATTACGTCCGTTCTCAGCTCTCCTTGCATTGTTGCTAGGGAACGTCTATCTGTTATGGTTTCCTGCATATTGCAGAATGACTAGAATAGTATTATGCCGCTGAAATTTGATGTTGAGTTGCCGTCCAAAATGTGTATACCTTTCTCTTTAAGAAATCTTGGGGAATGCCTCAGTGTCTTGTTTGGAGTTCCTGGTGCCACAGGGAGGAAGAATCTTGAAGTTGAGTAGCCAAACCCAAAACTAACTCTTTCAAATCCCTTTTCTTAAAAGACTTGGATTGCTTTATAATCACACTTTTTCCCTTTTTAAATTTGGGGCCTTTTGGAATACTTCCGATGTAATGAGCCAGTGATCCTTTTATGAATTTCTTTCATTTTCCTTTTAAGTATTACTTTTTATGAAGAAAAAAAATGGGGCATGGAGGAACCAATCCCACAATTATAAAAGATATTCCCTCAAAAAATCCAAAAGGCAGCTTATTAATGGCCCTCTAGCAAACTAAGGCATTGTGGTTAAAGGTGTGTACCCTGATATTGCCCAGGGAGCAAGGTGCAAAAAGCCCGCTAGCATCAGTGAAGCAATACATACATAAATAATTACATATGTGCGTATGGTGTTGTATAAAGTATTGGCTTGTACAAAATACTGTTTCTTCCATGAACCAATTTGACGAAATACATACATAAATAATACATTATGTTTGACATAATGATTACCTCAATTTCCATTTTGAAAGACACTAGGCGTGCCATTACTACAGCTGCTGCTTCTTGGTCAAATCCAGCAATCAAGTCCTAGAGCATTAAAAACCACTTGATTAGGTGAAATCTTGTAAAATACTGATCACTAAAAGTAAAGTTGAGAAGCTGATCACACCTGGTATATAGTCCTAATAACTCAAAATCCCCCATCTTCAGAGGGGATGAGGAATTAAATGGGAATATATAAGAAGGAAAAGAAGCAAAATCATTCAAGTTTACCTGAAGAGCAAACTTGTAACATTCACCAAGAAAAATATCAATTTATAATCATTAAGTGATAAAGGATCATCTAAAACTACCATTTTTTTTCATAAGTTTGGCTAAACTCCAGTTTTATCCCTAGGACTAAGATCAAATATTCACTTTAGTCCATTTTGTTAGTCTACAACTGTTAAGTTGATGATATATTAGATAATGTTATTTTATTAATTTTTTATATATAAAAGTATCAACTCCAAAAGTGCAATAAGTGAACGACATATATACCCTTGGCATTTATTAAATGAACTATTTTATCCTTAACAATTATTTTCTTATTTAATTAAAATTTTAATTAATTTCTATTTATTTCTTTACAAAACTGAATATCTTAAGTACTAAAATAAATTTTCTTTATTTGATAATTTTCTTATTATCATCAGTGTTGTCAAGGCGTGCGCCTAGGCGCGCCTACGCCTTGCGCCTTAGCGTTAGATAACAAAAGCGCCTCAGACCCTTTCAGGCGAGGCTCATTTGATCAGGCGCACGCCTGGTGCGCCTAGGCGCGCTTTTTTGTAAGGCGATAGACGTAAAAAAAGCTCGCCTGATTGAAATTCTCTTTAATTTATTTAATTTTAACTTTTTCATTAGATGTACCTTTACTAGTAAGAAAGGAGATAATATCAAATTCTCCACTTCTCAATATTTGAGTATACAACAACAGATATGGGACCATAAGGAAATCATGCATATTGGGCAAAAAATAAATTGCATGTTTTGTAGATAAACTAGATCACTCTTTAGAGTTTATTATTATAATTATATATCTTAAGCTTATTATATATATATATACATACATAGACACATATAAATATTGCGCTTTACTTCACTCAGGCGAGCGCTTTTTTTGCGCCTTGCGCCTAAGGCAATACAAGGGTTTTAGCGCCTAGAGTGCGCCTTGCGCCCTTGACAACACTGATTATCATAACTAATGATTGATTATACTTTATTATGTTATCATTAATGTGGCTAATTGTCTTTAATCATAACTATTAAGGATAAATGTTGAAATTTTCAATTGTACAAATATAAAGAAGCCGGCCGGACATAATTTAGAAAGTAACATAATTTAAATATTATAAAAATCATTATTGATTATTCATTACTGTTTCAATTAATTTTTACACCATGGTGCTTGAAAATATATGTAGAAATGGTTTTCTTATCAATAGATGACCTTTCATCTACACGGATAGTAGTCTAAAAAGTTAGGATATGTAAACCTCTTTTGTGTATTTGTTTATTTTTATTTTTCTTTAATTTTCTTTCGATTAAATTCATAATATATCTCAATACCTATAATTTATGTTATGTATTATTAGAAGTCACATATAATGGTTATAATTTTCATAGATTCGAACAAAACATCAAATTTTGTAAAGAAAACCAATAAGTTAAATATATTTTATATAGTATTACTAATATAATCATTAATTAGTAATACTTTTTTCATTTAAGCTTTTTTTATTTAAATAATAATAATATGAGTAAATATATAATAAGTAATAATAATTTGTTATCAACTTTATACGTTTTGTGACTCAAAATTATATTTATAAGTATTTTGAATTGTTTTTTGCTGTGAAAATTGTCATAATTTTTTTTATTTATAAGTGATAATTCATTGATTATGGAAATAGATTTCTTTCTATAATCAATTAATTTTATCATATTATTATTTACAATTAATGTTAAATTGTTTACTAACTTATTAATTAAACTTTTCTCTTATAAAAATTGATAAAATTATTATATTTGTATGTACCATTGTTTTTATTTTTCTAAGAGATAATATCATTATTATATTGTAGGGTTAAAGGGTAATTTGCCATTATGCTATATTTGGATATTGAAAATTATAATTATACTTTACTTTGATTGATATTTACTATTTTACTTTTGGGATTAAAGATAAATTTACCATTATACTTTAACTTAATATTGAATTTTACCACTTTATTTTTGTTTGATTGAATTTTGTCGCTCAATTTTAATTTTGAATGATTTGAAAACAAAATTTAATAAAAAATAACATTCTTTTAAATATTTTATTTTAATAATTAACAATAATAAATTAATTAATAAAAAATAAAAAATTAACATAGAACATAGAACATTTATTTTATAAAAACTAACTTTTTTCCTCCTTTTTGGCCCTTCTTTTATTTTTTCAAGTCTTTCTTTTATAAATTAAAAATTCTATGTTAATGTTTTAATTTTTAATATTTTTTATAAATTAATTTTTTATTGTTAATTATTAAAATCAAATATTTGAAGAAATATATATTTTTTTGTTAAATTTTCTCTTCAAATCATCCAAAACCAAAGTTGAATGGCAAAATTCAATCAAATATCAAAGTTTAATTGCCAAAATTCAATCAAATAAAAGTACATTGACAAATTTGCCATTAATCTCAAAACGCAATGACAAATATCAATCAAAATAAAATACAGTGACAAATTTTAATATACACATATAGTATAGTGACAAATTTGCCCTTTAACCCTATATTGTTCTACCAACAAGCTCTTCAATTGAGAAAGTTATAACAAAAATACATTGATAAGAAATTTTGAAAAGTTAATATAAATTATCATAGGAAATCAAATTTTATCAATCCATACGTTCTTACAGCGACCGTCATCTTAAGCTAACAATAAAAAAATATAATTTTATCATTCGAGTGGTTTAATTATTTGTGTTTGTTAAATAAATTATTTATTTTATTTTAATATGCATAACATATTTCTATTCATTTAAAGGAAATTGTAATAAATTTATTAGAAGAGAAGTATTTTAATGTTTCTAAGCTATAAGTATCAAATTATTCATGGATAATAATTTAAGCATATTACTATAAATACAGAGTTCTAAAATTTGTTATTATAAAATAGAGTTTGAAATTTTGAGTATAGACTAAAGCAAATGAATACATATACATATACATATACATATACCTATATACATAAAAATAGTTATTTACTAAAACTTTCACTTTAATATTTCTATCATTTAATATTAACTAATGTACACCAATTCTTTGTCAATAATCATGACAACTAAGAAAGTAATAAATATTCTATCACAAAAAAGAAAGCAATAAATAAATCAAAAGCTCACAAAAAAGAAAGCAATAAATAAATCAAAATCTCACAAAAAAGATTTTAAAATAGATGAATTTTATTCATCAACTAGAAAATGCCCCTCGCTACGCTTCGGAAAAATTAATTAAAATTTTGAACATGTTATTTATATTAATGTATGACAGGTGTAATAATCAAATTCTTAAGTAATTAAATTTAGAGTTATAACTGAATCACTATGACAAACTATGTAAAATATGAGATGAATTGAGACATGACACGAAAATAACATGGAAGACAATTAAAACACGACACAACACAAAAAATAACATGAAAACGATATAAATACACGAACATATCAAAATCTACATAAAACGAATTATTAACGTATAAAAAATTATATAAATTTATAATACTTTAAACACATGATAAAATAACAAAAACGACACAAACATGCAATTTTTTCTCTAAATTGAATCACTATGACAAATTATACAAAATATGGATGAATTGAGACATGATACAAAAACACAAATTTTTCTCTAGATTGAATCACTATGAAAAACTATACAAAATATTCGGATGAATTGAAACACGACACGAACACAACAAAAAATATAATTAAAATACAATAGACACAAAAAATAACATGAACACAACACAAATATACAAACGTGTCAAAATCTACATAAAACGAATTATTAATGTGTAAAAATTTATATAAATTAAAAATTCTTTGAACACACGAAAAAATAACACGAACACGAATACGACACGAAAAATAACATGAACATGACACGAATATACGAACGTGTCAAAATCTACTAAAAATGAAGTATTAACGTGTAAAAATTTATAATATTTAAAAAAAAAAAACACGAACACAAAAACTGCACGAACACACAAAATTTTCTCTTCTTTTTATCTCTTTCCTTTCCTTTCTTTCTCCTTTCTCCCCTCTTTCTTTTCTTTTCTTTCTTTTATTTTCCTTATTTCTTTCTTCATTAAAAAAAGAAGAAGAGAAATACCCTAACTAACCCCCTCCAACCCTTTAAATGCCCAAGCTTAGTTGTCCCCAAGCAAGAGCGCCAAAAATTGAAATTGGACACTCTCCTTGACTGGGGACAACTTTTAATGTTAGTTATAGATTATCATTACTATTATCTCTTTCTAAATCTAATAATTAAATTATATTTATTTAAATTCTTAATTATTTTTATTTGTTGAATACTTAAATAACTATTTATTTTAAAATGTCAAACATGTTTATTTTTAAAAAAATATATTAATTGTCTTATATATTTATTAAAATCATAGATATTGAGTTACAATATTCATGGAAATTGTATACATATGTACATAACTAAAGCAACATTCATGTACCAATTTACTATATAAGTATTTTATTGCAAGTAAAACAATTTTGAAAATAAAAGTTTAGAATGACTTGCCTAAAAGTTTATATTTGTTAACTTATTAGTTATTTACTTTGATAATAAAATATTAGCAACTAGATTAGCGCTATCAAAATAAAAAAATGAAAAATCAAGACAATATAGTTGATACACAAAAGAGCTTGAGGAATCTAAACTTTTACTGAAACTGGACAAAATATAAAAATGTGAAAGACAAATATTGATTTTTTTATAAAAATATTGATTGAATCAGAACTTAATAAATTTGAAAACTTTTAACATTTTTTGTGCGACACGAAACTCAAGTGGAGCATCTAAAATAAAAACTAATAAAATAAAGTCATAAAAATATAAAACAAAGATTTTTTGTGAAAATTTTAATGATGTATCTATTTTGAAAACAATTAGCAATAGGTTGAGAGCTTATTTCATGTTTAGGCCTTGTTTAGCAGTGCTTCTGGCACAACTTTTGAGGTCAAAAGCTGCTTTTCACCGCAAACGCAATGTTAAACAGATAAAAAAATTTGGCTTCTACTGTTGAAACCATAGTTTGAGAAGCCAAACCAAAAAGTAAAAAAAATATAGCTTTTGGGCTTCAAAAAGCTGGCTTTTAGATAAAATGATTTTATTATCCTCACATCTCTACACTTTTATTATTTTAAACATTTTTTTTTGACATTTCAATTTCCTACAACACTTTTTCACAGCAATGCTAAACACTTAAAAGTTTTTAAACCACAGTTTTTAAACACTTTTTTCCAACCCAAGTTTTTTCCAACATAAATGCTAAACTAGCCCTTAAAAATTTAAGATACCTTTTTAAAAAAAAAAAATTTCAATGATGATGGGCATATACGAAACTCAATAAAGAAGATTTAAGCCCCTATTTATATAGGTATTACTTAATACTTTCAAGTCAAAATATATGATAAATATTCCATAATAATAGTATGAATTATACGATTTATACCTTTATAAAAATATGAGTTAGATGGTGAATTCTTTTTTGTTTTATATACTTATATTAGATGATTAAGTGTTCATCAAATAAAGTGATTACTTCAGTATAATTAATTAAAATAGAAATTCAAATATAAAAAATACATTTTATTATCAATTTTGATTTATCTAGAACAAAATAAGAACAAATTATCTTTGAATAATAAAAAATATCCTCTTAACAATTGTCTAGGATGTGTCATATCCTATTAATTTTAAAATTCTTATATTTCATTCTCCAACAAACAATAATAATAATGAATCAAATATAATTGAGGATAAGTATTTCAATCTTTAAAAAACTACATAAAATTGGTTTGTTTGTGTTATGCATACTCTTATTGTAATATATTTTTATAAGTTATGAGTAGAATTTATATATTTAGTCATTTTTTAATAAATCGAGATTTGATATTAAAAAAGTTATTTAGTTCTTATAATTGATTATCACAATAAAACAATGACTTATTATATTGTAATTTGTTTATATATATATTTTAAGCTTTAGTGCTTTTCATGAACATACAATTATTAAAAATTGATTGAATGACGATTGACCATCCACAAACTTGATTATCATGTTACTTATGTTAACAAGTTAAGCATGCAAAACAACCAAATCAATCTTAATTATTTGTTCAACCAAAAAATTGTTTTGATATATATATATATATTTTTTTTTATATTTGTTGTTATTAATATTAAATGTCATTGAAGCTCAAGGAAAATATATAAAATTATTGCATATATCCCAAAAAAAATTCAAGCATAGATCAATATGATGATCTTGCTTGAACATATATATTGCTAGCATGGAACTAATTAAAAAACTAAACATAGTTTAACGATTAACGTAATAACTATCTATATACTATGCTTTAATCATTATTATTACTTATTTATTAAGATATTATTTTTATCATTAAAAAAATAAATTTAAATATAAAATTATAATATTTGCATCTTAATTATCCACGTGCGACGCACATGTAGCATACACCAGTAACTATAAAAATATGACTGAAGTTTTTAAGGTCATATCGCAAGTTGCATCCAAGATACAAAATTTATATAAGCCAAAGGAAAAAACAACATTTAAATCATAATCTGATGAAAAAAGAAAAGAAAAGGGAAGAAATGTACTGGAAAAAGAAGTGGCGGCATGGAGAGAAACTATAGAAGAGAAATTGTTAGTGAAAAAGCAAGGACCAAAATCATTATATCAAGGTTCAATGCCCTCTTCACAAGTATAATCTGTTTTCTTATTTATATCTGACTGAAATAAGTAGTGGTTCTGGTGATTGGCTGGGTGTGAGTGTGTGCGTGGATGGGTGGGGGGGGGGGGGGACTATCAAGGAAATGCATCACATGCCATCGATTTAGAGTGATGAAATCTTGTTTGATACCATGGCTGTTTGAGCAGCTAGGTACTGCAAAATAGGGTGAATGGATATTTCATTTCCACTCTCTCTTTCACAAAACAGGTTCTGCCTTTAAAATCCCGTCTCTTTCTTCCTTTAATGTTTCTTATACATACACACAGAAAACTGAATTTTTGTATCATTACTCGGATTCTTGGCCCGTTTAGTAATTAATTTTGTGTTGAATATGTGCAAATAGTTTGAGGTATATGGATCTTTGTTCACAGGTACATCATGTGTTTAGGTTTGTGAGTTCAATGTTGAGTTTAAAACTGGTGCATTGCAGAGGAAGGTGACAACAGCTGATGAAAGTGGTTGGTAGAGTGGCAAATTTTTTTAATTGGATGATTTTGCTAAAGTTTCTCTATTCTCCAGAAATTATTTCCTTATCGGATCTGATGTCTACTTTTGAGGTTTATTTAGATGGTTTTTCTTATTGTTCTTACAAAAAGCAAATCACAGGAATTCCTCTTCTTCTTTCTTGTTTATTTTTGATAGCTGGTATGGGGTTTTGAAGGTAAGAAAATGAAAGAAAATTTGCTGAAAAAGGGCAGAGAAAGTGAGGAATGCTATATATGAAAGAAAAACAGATTAAAAAGAGAAACAAATAAAGAGCAAAGAGAAATGAAAAAAAGAAAGTGATGTGGCCAAAGAAATTTACACGTTATCAAATGTATATTTCAAAAAGAGATGCTATTAGCTACAATGCCACATCATCACCTTAAAGTCTGAACTATCCAAGTTAATATACTTAATAGTGATTTATCCCTTAATCTATCATACTGTATGCAACAATGTGCATAAATCAGGGGTCTCTATGTTCGAAAAAGGAAAAAAACTGGAGCAGGCAATACAGAATAGCTTTCACAATAAGGACTGATATTCAAGAAGTTGCATAATATAACGTTCATCATCTATTGTCGTCCATTTTTTACCAAGAAGTATGACTCTTAATTTAATTCCATTGCTTGTGTCATACAACTCATAAAGCTAAAGTCAGTGCTAAAATTCACACTATTATTCGAGAAGATGAAATCAGACATGATTAAATGTTAAGAAAAATGTTAAAACCTCTGAAGCTAAATGAAGTAGCGCTTAGTGCAGCAAAAAGGGAAAAGGATAGACTTCTTCAGCTCTTTTTTAGTTTGTAGTGGATTGATGTTTTAAGATGCCATGCCATTGATAACCTATAATTCTTCCCCTTGTAATAGTGAAGCCAAAGAATCTTATCCAAATATCAGAGCCCACGTAAATGATTCCTAGATTTCAAATTTTTCCCTTTCTGCAAGTAGCAATTTTTGCCTCTAATCAATACACTGACACCAAATAAGTTTAAATAATTACCATCAATAATGTATTATAGTATCCATCTGTGTTCCCTCAACTAGCCTATAAATTCGTATTTTCCTAGTAGTTCAGTGTTGAATCCACTAGAAGCTTTGCAACAGATTTCATATATCAAACCCTCCTTCCAACATCCAAGCAAAAAAGTAAAGAACAAACACCAAGTAAATTTCTAAACTGCCTCAAGTCTCAACTAATTCCTTATATACTTCCCCATCCATGTCAACTGTTATTTCCTTTTGTTAGAAAGTTGCACAGGATGCTTCAGGGACAAATTAGACATTATTGACCTTGTTTTATTTTTCCTTTTATTATTATTGCTTATTGGGAAGAAACATGAAACAGCAGGGCAAATCTTTTAGGCGAAACAAAATTCATCAAACAATTGAGTCATTGAAGCAGACAATCAATAATTCAATGCAAGGACAGCACCCAAGAAACACAAATTAATTACAATACAAGATCAAAGGCTACCTGTATGCTTCCAGGTCCAGCAACCCATCTTCTTGAAAGAGTTGTAACACGAAGTCTCATTTCGCCAGTGCTATGCTGGTAACTGTAGAAAAATAACTGTAAGTCAAAGATGTTTGAACTGCTACCAAACACAAAAGAAAAACAAGAATCTATATAATGTATATAAGGTAAGAGTTCATACTATGTTAGAAATTGGAAATAAAATTGATTGTTTGAGGACTGAAGAGTAGCATCAGGGATGTCCTTCTTAACAATTTCAAATATTAAACATAAAGATGTAGCTTGATCGAGGCCACACATTTTCCATGCACTGGTGCTTCCCTGCCCGACTATGGTGTCAGAGCACAAAGGACCTTTCTGCACATAGTTATTAACAATTAGACATCTTAAGTACAATCAGTAGAAAAGGGAAACCATGTAAATCTTTGAGTTATACCTTTTCAAGAGATGCACAAGGCCCAAGAATACCCTGAACTTTGATGTCCTTTGAACAGTTTATCTCAAATATACCACTACAAGCCAAGCAATACTTCATCAAGATTGTTCAATGGATCCAGTTATCATGAATTTATAAAATATAAAAGTTATAGAACTTGAAAACAGACAGTTCAATTGCACAACACAAAGCATCCAGGAGTAAATGAAATTTAAAAAGAACTAACCATTGTTCTCAATAGGATAACATAAACTATTTGGTGTCAAGGTAAATATATGCTACACACAATGGACTAATAAAGCAAGAAGAACAAAAAATTCAGAGCTGGCTCATGTTACATACTATGCAACTATAGAAAGGACTCGGAATGTCGGATATGGGTATGTTTCCGATACGGGTATGCTCAATTTTTCTAAGTTTTTTCATATATTTGGAGGATCATACCCCCATACCCATGTCCGAATATGTGTCGGACACAGGTGTTGCACAAAGGTACTTTAGAGAAAATGAAGAGTCTAGGTAACATAAGGCAGAAGTCTAAGTTCAACAGAAGCCTTACTTTGAAGATAGTCCAAGATCCTTGTCCTCTGACTGGAAAACATGCCTAAGAGAGTCCTTAAATACTGAATGGCCAAAACTTTCTGCAAGCACAACAAGTCCCCCTGTTCTCTCAACAGCAACTTTAAGTTCAGCAACACCAACCTAGGACGAAAAAACGTGGCACAACAGAAGAATGTGATTTTATCCAAGGAAATTTGATGGGTGTAAGTAAGAAGCCACCACTAGAATGCTTTTATACTAGATCAAAAAAGAAATAATAATAATTATTATTAAAAAATGCGAGCGAATACTAACCTGGTCAAGGGCACAAGCAAAGAGATCAAGCACATGTCCTTGGTGCACAAGCTGCTTTGCAAGTGCTTCATAGAACTTAACAGCTTTATGATAATGGGGAGCAGAGTCTTTATCTAGGTCCTTGTGGGAACGTATTGGTTCAGATAAATTCTTTGAGACAATCTAGAAGGAGAAGATCGGTAAACAGGTAAATAGAACTAATAGAAATACATTGTTATCATGATCAATGAGAAATACTGGAGCAGAGCAGTCCTTACAGCACCAGGGCCCTCAGTTGAGGGGCCACCAATAAATGCCATGATTCGAGCTCCAGAACCAGGAACGCAGGCACCCAACAAACTGGCAGCAACACTCAAGGCGGTGCTTGTGCACCTACTGGCTCGTTGATCAACAGGAATGGGCCAAGGATCTTTTTGGAGCTCCTCCAAGATCTAGAATAGGGAAATCAGGTGATTTAACATTGAAATAGACATTGTTAAAAGGGAATTTTGCTAATAACCTACCGAATTAAGGGCAAACTCGCAGTCAGAGGCAGGTAGAAGGAATCGTGCAATGCTCTCCGAAGACAAGCCATCCCTGGCACCAGCAATGACACCAGTGGGGGGCTTGGGCTTGTTAAGGAAAAAGTTCATCTGCTCAAGAAGCTGGTCTTTGGAGACATCCTTGGAGCCCTTGAAGACATAGGTCTTAGGAATGGTACTGAAGCCAAGCTCATGCACATGGACGAGGGTGCCAAAGGTGATCAAGCCAACAAGAGAGTTATCAGGCAAGAGGCCAATGGCCTGGGACAAGGCAGATTTGAGGAATGCCATTTCCTCTTCGATAATGGAGGTGTCGACCACGAACATGAAGACAGGAGGAAGGGAGGAGGCCTCCCCGGGGGATTGGTACTCAATGGTGGTGTACTGAGGGAAGAGCTCAGCGGGAAGGTTTTCGTCTGAGATGGAGGCATAGTGGGGAGGGAAGTGATTGCGCTGGAAGCAGAAGGGGCAGATCCAAATCTTGGCGGCAAAATCCACGATGGAGAAGGGGTTGAGGACGGAGCGGCAGTTGCGGCAGCGGAGAGGAGCGTAGGGTAGGATTGGCATGTTGGGGAATGGTTTGATCGGGGTGTAGATGGCTGACACTGGCACCACACAGTTGCTTGCCTCTTGCTTTGTCCCCGGCACCACGTTCCACGCCATCCGAACCCCATCCTGCCCTTCCAGTTCCATGAATTCTGCCATACTTCTTTTATCCTACCTATGCTGCAAAGAAAACAAAGGGAATTGCTATTATATGCAACTAATCCTGCCCAATCAACCAATTAAAATCATGTCATGCCTAAATATTGGTTAAATTGTTGGGGATTTTGAAGAAATTGGAGAAACAGTATTTATTTATTTGAGTCTAGAGAGAGAATGATCGAGACAAAAGAGAATGACAGAAAAGATGAGAGGCAACAGTTTAGTGTTCAAAATTTAAAGCGAAAAGCAGAAATCAACTCACCGGAACCGGCTTGAAAGCCTCTGATGAAGGAACCGGAGAGAATCGTATCCGGTGAAGAGCTTCCGGGAAAGGAAGAAGAGAGATCAGAGAACAGACAGCACGATCATTTAAATGTAATATTTAATTTGATTTAGGTTAAATTATACCGTCCGTCCTGTACTATAGTGAATCAGTGAATTTAGTTTTTTTTTTTAATCTTTGTATTGTATATTTATAATGTATTATTAATTCAAATTCAATTAATAATTTTCCTTAATTTTTATTATACTTTAGCTGACTGGTAGTTGCATTTCTGACATGAAATTAAAAATTAAAATTTTTTATTTGGTTTTTTAACAAATTTTTATTCATCTGCATTTAATGATATAGAAATCTGTTAGCCTGTGTGATATTTAAGATTTTTTAATTTTAAATTAATAAATTTTTTTTATATTTTTCCTTAAAAAAATTTCAATTTTTTTTCTTTCTCTTTCTAATCCAACAGATGAATCTTTTAGATCAAACAGATGATCAAACACAATTCTCCCAAATCAAATACAAAATGCAACAAGTAAAATTGTAATAGGGATAGCGTACTTAATCCAAAAAACAAAAAACTAATTTTCCTATATTTCCATTTTTTGGACAATTTTCATACCAACGCTCCCCAATTTCATGATTTTTTTTTTGTTGTTACCCAAGGTATCCCTAAGCTTCGTCGAGGACTAATCCTTCAAGGTAGACGTCAAGATAGGGACCTCTTTCAAAAAAAAAATTCTGCGCTCACAGAGCTTGAACTCGAGACCACTTATTTAAGCGATCAGAGACCTTTCCATTCAGATCAATTTTTGTCGGTAAATTTCATGAATTTGACTACTGCTAAATTAACCATTTTCCGGCGGTAATGAAATTTGCACATCACTCTCTCATTTGCAAGTTATTTATAGTGAAAAATTTAAACACAACATTACATTATTTTACTGGAATTTGTCACATTATTCAATTGTATGTGAGACCTAAAATCCATGCAATCCTCATTTGCCTGGCCTCCATCGGCAAAGCCCAAGCAGCAAGAGTTGATGGGTTAGAGCTAGAAGCTTCTTGATTCAAACCGAGGACAATTGGATTCTGCGGTGAATTTCCAGCAGGTCTCTTGTTGGAGGAATTGGATGTCAGAGAAATAAATGTTGCATTTTGCTGCTGGTTCTTGATGGGCGACTTGGGATGTAGGTCGTAGGGCCTCTATTTCTGAGGTTGTCTTCACAAGATGAGGTGCATCTGGGGTGAATTTCATCCTCCCCCACCTTGCCATACTTTTCCATCCGTGCTCACAAAATCTTTGGTGAATTTTGTATTTGATTTGGGAAATTTCTGTTTGTTCATCTATTTAGTTCGAGAGAGAAGGGGGAAAAACAAAAAGTGGAAAATTTTTGACCAAAACGTATAAAAAATCTGAAAAAAAGTTAATAATTTGGAATTAAAAAAATCTTTAAATATTACATGTAGTTAAAAGGATTCTACGTATCCCCAAATATAAATTTGATAAAAAACAAAATAAAAAAAAAAATCAAGATCCACATCAAAAAATCAATTGTCACGTGAGCTACAATAACGGTAAAGATTAACAGGACTTATTAATTGGATATGAATCAATAATACATTAATATATAAAGATAAGTATATAACAAATTAAGATAGAGAGATTAAATTCACTAATTCACTATAGTACATGAACTGATTGTACAATTTGAAATTTAACCTTTTGAGCATGTTTAATATCACACACATGAGCTATCCGGATGCATAACTTACAAATATAAAAGTTTTTTTTGATCATTTTGCCCTTAACGGGACGAGAAGTCCTTAATACGCAAAACACTTGAGCCAAGCCCCAAGCTTTTTCTTCATCCAACAGTATTCAAATCAAGTTTAACCTTTTGAGCAAATTTAATATCACACATTCGAGCAATTCAGATGTTTACCTTACAAATATAAAACTTTTTTGACCATTTTGCCCTTAATTGGATGAGAAGTCCTTAATACGCAAAACACTCGAGCCAAGCCCCAAACTTTTTCTTATTTCCAACAGTCTTCAAATCAAGTTTAACCTTTTGAGAATGTTTAATATCACACACTCGAGTTATTCGAATGCCTAACTTACAAATATAAAACTTTTTTGACCACTTTGCCCTTAACGGGACGAGAAATCCTTAATACACAAAACACTCGAGCCAAGACCCAAGCTTTTTCTCTATCCAACAGTTTTTTAATCAAGTTTAACCTTTTGAGCATGTTTAATATCACACATTCGAGCTATTTGGATGCCTAACTTACAAATATAAAACTTATTTACCACTTTGCCCTTAACAGGATGAGAAGTCCTTAACATGCAAAACATAAACTTTTTATCTATCCAACAATCTTCAAATCAAGTTTAAACTATAGAGCAAGTTTAGGGTTTGGGGTTTGGGGCTTGGGGTTTGGGGGTTGGGGGTTGCGGGTTGCGGGTTGTGGGTTGTGGGCTCGGGGCTCGGGGCTCGGGGTTCGGGGTTCGGGGTTCGGGGTTCGGGGTTTGGGGTCCGGGGTCCGGGGTTCGGGGTTCGGGGTTCGGGGTTCGGGGTTCGGGGTTCGGGGTTCGTGGTTCGTGGTCGGGGTTCGGGGTTCGGGTTCGGGGTTCGGGGTTCGGGGTTCGGGGTTCGGGGTCCGGGGTCCGGGGTCGGGGTTCGGGGTTCGGGGTTCGGGGTTCGGGTCTCGGGGTTCGGGTTTCGGGGTTCGGGTTTCGGGTTTCGGGTTTCGAGTTTCGGGTTTCGGGTTTCGGGTTTCGGGTTTCGGGTTTCGGGTTTCGGGTTTGGGGTTTGGGGTTTGGGGTTTAGGGTTTGGGGTTTGGGGTTTGGGGTTTGGGGTTTGGGGTTTGGGGTTTGGGGTTTGGGGTTTGGGGTTTGGGGTTTGGGGTTTGGGGTTTGGGGTTGAGGGTTGAGGGTTGAGGGTTTAGGGTTTAGGGTTTAGGGTTTAGGGTTTAGGGTTGAGGGTCAGGGTTTAGGGTTTAGGGTTTAGGGTTTAGGGTTGAGGGTTGAGGGTTGAGGGTTTAGGGTTTAGGGTTGAGGGTTGAGGGTTGAGGGTTGAGGGTTTTAGGGTTCAGGGTTCAGGGTTCAGGGTTCAGGGTTCAGGGTTCAGGGTTCAGGGTTCAGGGTTCAGGGTTCAGGTCAGGGTCAGGGTTCAGGGTTCAGGGTTCAGGGCTCAGGGCTCAGGGCTCAGGGCTCAGGCTCAGGGCTCAGGGCTCAGGGCTCAGGGCTCAGGGCTCAGGGCTCAGGGCTCAGGGCTCAGGGCTCAGGG